>JACGWO010000011.1:6191830-6210786 GCA_034509735.1 Sesamum alatum | reverse complement strand
TTAATTCCATGCCTCATAGGAAAGAATCCTCGTTTTGAGTTCTCCATCTTGAATCTCTTCAAGACCTTCTCCATATACGAGGACTGGGCCATTCCCAACATCCTTCTAGATATATCCCAGTAGATCTTGATGCCAAGGATGTAGGATGCCTCGCCCATATCCTTGATGGAAAATTGTGTTGACAACCAAGCTTTAGTGGTTCCTAAACATCTTAGCATCATTCCCAATGAGCAAGTGTCATCCACATAAAGCAACAGAGCTCCCACTGATCTTCTTGTATACACAAGGATCAGACCGGTTCTTGATGAAATCATATCCCCGTATGTTTTTGTCAAAACGTATGTTCCAGCTTCGGGAAGCTTGTTTGAGGCCAAAACGTTTGTAGACAGCAGACCTTCTGCTCTTCTCCAACAGAAGTGAAACCTTCTGGTTGATCCATATAGATCTTTTTCTTTACGAAACCGTTGAGGAAGGCGGTTTTCGCGTCCATCTACCATATTTCATAGTCATATCATGCCGCTATGACAAGCAGTATCCGAATGGACTTGGCCATTGCTACGGGCGAGTAGGTTTCCTCAAAATCAACCCCGGGTCGTTAAGTGTAACCTTTTGCCAGAAGCTTGGCTTTGAAGGTTGTAACCTCCCCGTCAGCTCGAAGCTTACATTTGTAGACCCATTTACACCCTACGGGTTTTACCCTTTAGGTGGGTCCACTAGCGTCCAAACCTGGTTTGCACCCATTGAGTCAATTTCGGATCTCATGGCCTCAAGCTACTTATCTGAATTAATGTTTGACATTGCTTCTCCGTACGTCTTTGGATCATTATCCAACTGACCAGTCAGGCCCAGAAATCACCTATCAGGACGTTGGGATACTCTGGCCGACCTACGAAGGACTGGAACATTATCAGTGGGAACCACTGACTTAGATGTCATTGTTGTCTCATGGGGTACTCAATTGATTCCTAAAGGAGTACCTCATCACGTCGACTATCCGGGTGGAAAACCTTTTTTCAAGAACACTGCATTTAGCGAGACAAACACCTTTTGCTCTGAGGGATCATAGAAATAATAGCCCGCAGTTTCTTTCGAATTTCCGACGAACCTGCATAAACTAGACCCAGAGTCCAGTTTATCTTCCACTAATCTCTTGACGTATGCGGGGCAACCCACACTTTCAAGTATTTATAGGAGGCAGGCTTGCCATGCCGTATCTCATATGGCGTTTGGGATATCTTCTTAGATGGCGCCAAGTTCAAAACTTTGGCCGCCGTCTCAAAGAGCATATCCCTAGAAGGATAGGGGGAGTTCGGTAAAACTCCCCCTTTCCTTCTGGGGATACGCTCTTGAGACGGCGGCCAAAGTTTTGAACTTGGCGCCATCTAAGAAGGTATCCCTGACGCCCATATGAGATATGGCATGGCAAGCCTACCTCCTACCAAATACTTGAAAGTGTGGGGTTGCCCCGCATATGTCAAGAGATTAGTGGGAGACAAACTAGACTCAAGGTCTAGTTTATGCAGGTTCATCGGCTATCCAAAAGAAACTGCGGGGTATTATTTCTATGATCACTCTGAGCAAAAGGTTTTTGTCTCGCGAAACGTAGTGTTCTTGGAAAAGGGTTTTCCATTGGATAGTCGACTCGATGAGGTACTCCTTGAGGATTCAAGTGAGGTACGCCATGAGGCGACAATGACATCTGAGCCAGTAGTTCCCACTGATATTGTTACAGTCCTCTGTTAGGTCGGCCAGAGTATCCCATGCACCTGATAGGTATGGATTTCTGGCCTGACCAGTCAGTTGGATAATGATCCAAAGACGTACGGAGAAGCGATGTCGGACATTGATTCGAACAAGTGGCTTTGAGGCCATGAAATCCGAGATGGACTTGATGGGTACAAACAAGGTTTTGACCCTAGTAGACCCACCCAAAGGGGTAAAACCTGTAGGGTGTAAATGGGTCTACAAACGTAAGCTTCGAGCTGACGGGGAGGTTACAACCTTCAAAGCCAGGCTTGTGGCGAAGGGTTACACTCAGCGACCCGGGGTCGATTTTGAGGAAACCTACTCGCCTGTAGCAATGGCCAAGTCCATTCGGATATTGCTTGCCATAACAGCATGGTTATGACTATGAAATATGGCAAATGGACGTGAAAACGGCCTTCCTCAATGGTTTCGTAAAGGAAGAGATCTATATGGATCAGCCGAAAGGTTTCACAACTGTTGGAGAAGAGCAGAACGTGTGCCGTCTCCAAAGGTCCATCTATGGCCTCAAACAAGCTTCCCGAAGCTGGAACATACGTTTTGATGAAGTCATACGGGGATATGATTTTCATCAAGAACAAGTCCGATCCTTGTGTATACAAGAAGATCAGTGGGAGCTCAGTTGCGTTTCTGGTGCTTTACGTGGATGACATCTTGCTTATTGGGAATGATGCTAAGATGTTGGTGTTAGAATAGGTGACCATGTAAGCCAATTTTGGCAGGAATATGTAACCTATGTCTAGACAATTTTTGGTATTTGATAAAAATATTTATGAATAAAGAAGTGAAAATTCATATGGCAATACTTTGTTTATGTTCACTTATATCTGCATTTACATTTCTGTTCACTACGCAAACAAAGCCCACGGATTGAGAATCGATTTCGGGGACTGGGACTACGCTTGGAGGTAGGTCCTTGAAATCAGTCTTGCCGAATCAGTCCGGAAATCTCCAAGTCAAGGAATCCCGAAAATGGGTTACCGGGATTCCCTTTGAGACTTGCACTAAGCATCTGCTGTCGTATTTCATCGACGGGTGACGAAGGTCGTCTAAGCAGTGTTAGTGGGCCAGCATGCTAGGAAGCAGCTGACTGAGGTAACTAGTGGAACCGTCTTACGGAGGACCTTGAATATGGTCAGCAAGGTATGGACGTGTGTTCCCGTTCCAACGGTACAGGCCAAGTCCTTTGACTTGAGGAACTGCTGAGTTTACCTGTGCATCAGGTCTGTATCGTAGATATGGTGAGAGATTGCCAAAATACTCTTGAGTAGTCATAAGCTATGTCTAGTTCAGCTCGGTTGTACAGAGTGACAGTAGTTTCCAAGAAAGGATCTGTCTCCTGCCAAAAGGCATTGACAGTTGAGTCTCATGTATGCTCTGTGTCTTGTCCCTAAAATCTGTGGCCACAGTAACTGAACAGAAGGGAGGGTTTCCCTTGCGGCGTTTAGTAAGGACAGACCGACACTTAGGTCCAAAATGGGTACCTGCTTTTTCCGTGCCCTAGACTCTAAGTGATGAGACCGAAGACAGAAGGACAAGTGTACTGTTAGAGCCTAAATGTTCATCCCCCAATTATTTCACCTAGTCTCTAGTGCCATGGACCGTTGCTAGATGGCCACCCATGGTAACGGGCGGATTTTAGGAATCCGACCAAGTCTAGCTGAAAGGTGAACCTAAAGAGTCACACACTATCCACACACACTTAGTATTTAATTTGGAATTAAATATTGAAGTAAAGGAATGATTAAATTAGATTTAATCGGGTCCTATATTTTCTTGGAGAAATTAATTCCTTTTATTTGATAAAGGGAATTAAATTAATAAATAGGATTTATTGAAGGGTTGATTTAATGGGCTTAGAATAAATATTAATATTTATTATATTTATTTCAGCCTTTTGGAATATTTAATGAGATTTAAATATTCCATTAAATTAAATCAACGGTTGAGATGGAAAGGGAGATGGAAGGCTAGGATTGGTTTGACTAGGTCAAACACTAGTTGACTAGGACTTTGACTAGGTCAAAATCCTAGTCAAGTCTAGAGTTCTTAGAAATGCAGTATTCTTTGGAGCAAGGCTTCCTGGAGGATATCCAACCTGATGAGCTGGTCCTTGAGGAATCAAGTGATGGCATCCAGCCATCAGAGGAGGCCGCGGAACCCTCACTTAGAGGATTCAGGATTAACAGCCGAAGGCTGACCAACCTCGAGAAGTCCAGCATGCTAGGCATGAAGGACAGCCTCAGGAAAAGCCAGTCCGGTTCCTGAACCGCCGGCTCCGATACAGTCAGCGCCCACAGTCACCACTGACGTTCCCGTTCTCCGTAGGTCCACTAGAGAGTCCAGACCTCCAGTGAGATATGGCTTTCTAGGTGCGACCGATCTTTTGGATAACGATCCTAAGACGTATGGAGAAGCGATGTCTGACATCGACTCCGGGAAATGGCTTGAGGCCATGAAAGCCAAAATGAACTCCATGAGCGAGAACCAAGTATGGAGTCTTGTAGATCCACCGAAAGGTGTTAAGCCAGTCGGCTGTAAGTGGGTCTACAAGCGCAAACTTGGCGTTGATGGAGAAGTCACAACCTTTAAGGCTAGGCTTGTAGCTAAGGGATACACTCAACGACCCGGGGTCGATTTTGAGGATACCTACTCGCCAGTAGCCATGGCTAAATCCATTCGGATTCTGCTCGCCATAGCAGCATGGTATGACTATGAGATATGGCAGATGGACGTGAAAACGGCCTTCCTCAACGGTTTCGTTGAACAAGAGATCTATATAGATCATCCGCAGGGTTTCACGGTCACTGGAGAAGAACAGAAAGTCTGTCGTCTCCAGAAGTCCATCTATGGCCTCAAACAAGCCTCCCGAAGTTGGAACATTCGCTTTGATGAAGTAATACGGGGTTATGACTTCATCAAAAACGAATCCGACCCTTGTGTATACAAGAAGGACAGTGGGAGCTCAATAATGTTCCTAGTGCTTTATGTGGATGACATTCTGCTCATTGGTAATGACGTTAGAATGTTAGGAAACACAAAAGCCTGGTTGTCAACCTAGTTTTCCATGAAGGACTTGGGTAAAGCCTCCTACATCCTAGGCATCCAGATTGTCAGGGACAGATCTAAAAGGATGTTAGGACTCACCTAAAACTCGTATATGGAGAAAGTCCTAAAGAGATATCGAATGGACAACTCCAAACGAGGATTCCTTCCAATGAGGCATGGGATCAAGTTATCCAAGAAACAGTCCCCACAGACTGATGAGGAACTTGAAAGGATGAAAGTCATCCCCTATGCTTTTGCCGTAGGTAGCATACAATATGCGGTCCACTGCACTAGGCCTGACATTGCATACGCTTTGAGCGTGACAAGCAGATATCAGTCCTGCGCAGGAGAGGCACATTGGAATGCTGTTAAGGGCATCCTTAAGTACCTAAGGAGGACTAAGGAAATGTTCCTAGTCTATGGCAATGGAGAACTAATTCTGGAAGGCTTTAGCGACGCTAGCTTCCAGTCTGATGACGATGATGCCAAGTCTCAAACGGGGTACGTATTCAAACTCAATGGAGGAGTAGTAGCTTGGAAAAATTCCAAGCAAGCAACCATTGCTGACTCCACCACAGAGGCTGAATACATAGCAGCTTCAGAAGCTGCTAAGGAAGCGGTTTGGATGAGAAACTACATCCAAGAGTTGGGTGTGGTGCCTAGCATCGCCGAGCCCGTTGTCATCTTCTGTGATAACAACGGAGCAATAGCGCAAGCAAAGGAACCGAGATCTCATAACCGTTCCAACACATTCTTAGACGCTACCATTTTCTTAGAGAAATGGTAGGAAGAGGTGACGTCCGGATGGACCAAGTCAACTCGGCAGACAACACAGCAGACCCGCTGACAAAGCCTATGTCACAGAGCGCTCATACGGAACATCTTGAGAAGATGGGGATTAAGCATATGGGCAATTGGCTTTAAAGGTCAAGTGGGAGATTGTTAGAATAGGTGACCATGTAGGCCAATTTTGGCAGGAATATGTAACTTATGTCTAGACAATTTTTGGTATTTGATAAAAACATTTATGAATAAAGAAGTGAAAATTCATATGGCAATACTTTGTTTACGTTCACTTATATCTGCATTTACATTTCTGTTCACTACGCAAATTCGGGGACTGGGACTACGCTTGGAGGTAGGTCCTTGAAATCAGTCTTGCCGAATCAGTCCGGAAATCTCCAAGTCAAGGAATCCCGAAAATGGGTACTGGGATTCCCTTTGAGACTTGCACTAAGCATCTGCTGTCGTATTTCATCGACGGGTGACGAAGGTCGTCTAAGCAGTGTTAGTGGGTCAGCATGCTAGGAAGCAGCTGACTGAGGTGACTCGCGGGAATCGTCTTACGGAGGACCTTGAGTATGGTCAGCAAGGTATGACGTGTGTTCCCGGTTCCAACGGTACAGGCCAAGTCCTTTGACTTGAGGAACTGCTGAGTTTACCTGTGCATCAGGTCTGTATCTTAGATATGGTGAGAGATTCCCAAAATACTCTTGAGTAGTCATAAGCCATGTCTAGTGCAACTCGAGTGTACAGAGTGACAGTAGTTTCAAAGAAAGGATCTGTCTCCTGTCAAAAGGCATTGACAGTTGAGTCTCATGTATGCTCTGTATCTTGTCCCTAAAATCTGTGGCCACAGTAACTGATCAGAAGGGAGGGTTTCCCTTGCGGCGTTTAATAAGGATAGATCGACACTTAGGTCCAAAATGGGTACCTGCTTTTTCCGTGCCCTAGACTCTAAGTGATGAGACCGAAGACAGAAGGACAAGTGTACTGTTAGAGCCTAAATGTTCATCCCCAATTATTTCACCTAGTCTCTAGTGCCATGGACCGTTGCTAGATGGCCACCCATGGTAACAGGTGGATTCTAGAAATCCGACCAAGTCTAGCTGAAAGGTGAACCTAAAGAGTCACACACTATCCACACACACTTAGTATTTAATTTGGAATTAAATATTGGAGTAAAGGAATGATTAAATTAGATTTAATCGGGTCCTATATTTTCTTGGAGAAATTAATTCCTTTTATTTGATATAGGGAATTAAATTAATAAATAGGATTTATTAAAGGGTTGATTTAATGGGCTTAGAATAAATATTAATATTTATTATATTTATTTTAGCCTTTTTGGAATATTTAATGAGATTTAAATATTCCATTAAATTAAATCAACGGTTTGAGATGGAAAGGGGAGATGGAAGGCTAGGATTGGTTTGACTAGGTCAAACACTAGTTTGACTAGGACTTTGACTAGGTCAAAATCCTAGTCAAATTGAAGTTCTTAGAGTTTGACAATTCACATGACTTAGACTTTGACCATGCCCCGCTTTTACAATTCACATGAAGAAAACCTCATGGGAGATATCCAATATCATTCTCATCCAATGAGATTCCAAGATATTTTGCCTCACCTATTCGCATGGTTCCGAGGAGTCCAAACGAACCATGTTACTCAGTGTTGGGCCCGACCCATCAACCAAATCATGCCTCAACTGTCGCCCCCATGACTCGTGAGACTGGAAAACAGCGAGTGCAATCTCTTTGTTTCACAACAATGGTGTAGCTTTCCCCTAGTCCAAGTGTGCCACGACTCGTAAGACCACACTTGGGTAGTGGTAGCTTCCTCACCACATTGCTGTAGATGGAAGGCTTGGACAGATCAAAATACCATTTAGATCCAAATCCATTCTGGGCGTAATATTTTAATTTGGTCCAACCAAATGAGAGTTTGATAATGACCGATACCTCATCACATTAAGTATTTTAGCATGCATAAATATCCAATATTTATAAAGCGTTAAATAATACGCCGCATGCAGTAAAACATAGCATATCCCTATTAGGATGATCAACAAGTCCAACCTATGCGACCCACTTAGCCTGCAGTGAGTCTATGGTCTATCTAGGGGTGGTTCTACACTATTACATTAGTGATAAACCCATTGTCATTCCAATGGGCCTTGTGGCTCTTTTTGTTTTACGCCTTGATGTAACACCTTGGGCCTCCGACTCCATGGGCTTGTCATCATTACAAAATAAGCCTAACCAAAACTACCTACTCTCATTACATATGAAAGTAATACATGGAAAGAAAATGAACAAGCCTTCACAACATGAGGCTAGCGAAACGGGGAGATGATAGTCTCAAAACAAGAGGCACGCAGGCCCCCACCGGACAAAAATATAAATAAATACCATTCATTCATACATAAGGTTTAAGGCTCTTGCGATCATCCCATGTTGATCCCATCAACACACATAACATAATTATACCAAATAATCATGCTTAATCATGGATATTAAAAATATCCAAGTGATGTCCAACATCACAAGGTACAAATATATAAATAATATGCAAGATTCAAATTTTAATTTCAGTAGACATCAAAATACAATGCATCCAATGCATGTAATAAACCTAAATTAATTAAGCAAATGTGATCTAAGGAAAAAATTCAATAATTTCAAAATCAAATATGCAAAATTAATTCATTTTCAAAAATGTGTAGAAATTATCAGGAAATTCAATTTTCAGAAAAACGTCGAAAATCGGCACAAAACGGCCCAGCCGTTGTGCCTGCTAGCCGCCCGCCCGCACAGGCCTGTGCGCACGGCGCATGCGCAGCTAGCCAGCCTGCGCGCCTTGCGCGCAGGGGCCAAAGCTTAGCGTGGTGCAGTATGCTCAGCCCCCCTTGCCAACACGCACACTGGCAGGCACGATGACCAATGACCGCGACAGGGGCGGCAGCCAACTAATATTGCTGCTGTCCGTTTTTTTTTTAAAATTTTGATTTCTCATATTTAGCACATTAATATACATAAAATAATTTTAAAATAAACATGCAATTTTCTAAGTTCCAATCTATAAATCGCACATATAATTCATCAAATTCAAACAAATGAACAAGCACATTCATTCATATATTTCGTACATACATGCTCATAACGCCGTAAAAGCAAGTTGTACATGCCAAGCACATAGATCTATGCTCCTTACATCGAACCGGACCCTGATACCACTTGAAGGGACAAACGGATCTGCCCGGGAGCGCGAGCGAAACTATGAGAATAAAAACAAGTCGTAAATTTAAAAAAATTATCACAAAATCCCAAGGAGTGTACCCTTGGGTGCTCAACCAGGCGTTCGATGTAGGATGTGTTCAATATTATGAACGTATATTTCACATAGAGCATAGATATAAAAAATAAACTACGAAAGCGTAAAACCAAAATTACTTTGTAGTTATATCGCTTCTACGACTACTAGCGTTGTTCCTCTCCGGAAATGCTCACCAAGTTCAAACGTATGAACCCTCTAGAGTAGTCCACACCACATCGGAGGAGATGCACGTTTTTCTTGCTAGAAGAAAACGGATCTTGAGGACATAATCTAGAAATAAGAACACTATTGTATTAGTGTCTTTTCTTGAACTAACTTTGTTCTTACAAATGATCCAAGATCAAATGAAGAATCAAAGGGGATGTGTATGAGTTGAGAGGGGCCGAAAATTAGATGAGAGATTGAGATGTGTTTTTCTTCTTTTTCCTAGGAAAAGATGAATATGAATTTCTTGCATTGATGATTGTATACACTCATATATATTCAAAATTAATTTGATCATTGGAATGTGTCTAGGTTCATCCAAAGATGTCCAGATACAATATCCCAATCAATCCTACTAATTTATCAATCAAGCCTACCATCTCATTAGGTATGATTTAATCATCCAAATGAGAGAGGCTTGATTGGAATTGATTTTGTCCCTTACCAAAAGAGACAAGTCAACTTCATCTAGGCCATGTATGGTCGATTTTTACCTCTCTAAGAGTGGTAATTTTCGGCCATACATATATTGGAAAGAAGTCCAACTTCTTCTCATTCCAAAAAGTGAAATTAACACACCTCTTGGACCAAAATTTAACGGACCGGGTTTTATTGTAATCAAATTACAACGAGCCCAAAATTAAAATCCCATTTAATTCAAGGTCCACTTAAATAATCCCATTTATCTTTTAATCTAATTAAAAGACTCAATCTTTCGACTCTCTACATTAACCGATAAATCCCATTTACCGATTAAACGAGGGCCTGATACAATATCGATCCGTCTATCCAATGAACATTCCTTTATGTAATCCAATTACTTATTATCCTCCAAAATTGACTCCAAGTCAATTTCTCCACCTTCTCGGTAATTTGTGTCTGACCTTTAGGTCCATCCTCAGCTAGACTAGGACCCGTGTCCAACAGGGGCCCGTTATCATGGGTGACCGTCTAGCAATAGTCCATGGCACTAGAGACTAGGAGAATGTTGGCGTGAACATTTAGGCACCGATTCCATACGGGTACGGTCCTTCCGTCTACCGTATCCCGGTTTTAGTCTAGAGTATGAAATTGGGTGTCGGTTCCATCCTTGACTAGGCATCTATGCTTAATACTCGAGACTACGCATGCCTCATTGCATCAACATAGGAAACCATTTCCTGTTCGACCAACCACTGTGGCCACAAATTTAGCAGCATGAACATATCTCCGGGTGCATAGGAGATACCTCTGTCATATACTAACAGAGGACGGATCCTCTTCTTGGAGCCCACCGTCCTTGCTGAAAGATTGTGGATCGTCCCAGGAAATAGCGCGAATGTGGAAAGCGCGGTATAAAATTAAAATAAAAAAATTAAATCATGCTTTAATTAAATAAAAGAACACGTTCAAGGGGTGTACCCTTGAAGTTTCCCGGGCGTTCGGTGTATCACATGAATTAAAAGCATAAATAAATCATGAAAGCCATAGGATTAAAAAATAAAGAGAAACAAAAAATTAAATTGGAACCTATTGATTGTCGTTTTCGTCTTCTAACCGGTACTCGCGTTGTTCCCCATTTTTGCACCAAATCTCGTGTTTGAGACTCTCCAAATAGTAACACGCAATCCACCCACGTATCTTGCACGTCGTGCTAGCGAACGAACAAGTATTATTTTGAGGAGGATGAATTAATAACACGTTATTGATTAACGGTATTAATTCTCCTAAGTTCAATTGTTCCAAGAACAAAAGAACAAGAAGTATTTTCTTGTATAAGAGAGAGAGAGGGCGGACGAGTAAAGGGGAGAGAGGAGCCGAAATTTAGTGTGTGCTGTGTGTGTTGGAATTTCATCACTCTTCAAATAATGAGGGGCTAGGACTATATATAGAGGAGGAGTTTAATCCTCTTCAAACTCCAACTCTTTAGAAGACTATTTTGACTAGGATTTTGACCTAGTCAAAATCGTAGTCAAAGTAGTATTTGACCTAGTCAAATTAATCCTAGCTATCCATCTCTCCCTTTCCATCTCAACCATTAATTTAATTTAATGAAATATTTAAAACCTATTTAAATATTCAAAAGGCCAAATAAATAAATATAATAATTATAAATATTTATTCTAGGACCATTAAAATAATTTTCTAATAAATCTAATTTATTAAATCAATCCCTTTTATCTAATAAAAGGAATTAATTCTCTCCAAGAAAATAAAGGACTCGATTAAATCCAATTTAATCATTCCTTTTCTCCAATATTTAATTCTAAATTAAATAGTTAGCGTGTGTGGATTGTGTGTGACTCTTTAGGTTCACCTTTCAGCTAGACTTGGTCGGATTCCTAGAATCCGCCCGTTACCATGGGTGGCCATCTAGCAACGGTCCATGGCACTAGAGACTAGGTGAATATTCGGGTATGAACATTTAGGCTCTAACAGTACGCTCGTCCTTATATCTACAGACTCACCACTTAGGGTCTAGGGCACGGAAAATGCAGGTACCCCATTTTGGACCTAAGTGTCGATCTATCCTTACTAAAACGCCGCAAGGGAAGCCTTCCCTTCTGTTCAGTTACTGTGACCACAGATTTTAGGGACAAGACACAGAGCATACGTGAAACTCAACTGTCAATGCCTTTGACAGGAGACAGATCCTTTCTTGGCAACTACTGTCACTCTGCACGCCAGAGCTGCACTAGACATGGCTTATGACTACTCAAGTGCTTCTTGGCAATCTCTCATCATATCTAAGATACAAACCTGACATACAGTTAAACTCAGCAGTTCCTCAAGTCAAAGGACTTGACCTGTACCGTCGGAACCAGGAACACACGTCATACCTAGCCGACCCTACTCAAGGTCCTCGGTAAGACGGTTCCCGCGAGTCACCTCAGTCAGCTGCTCCCTAGCAGGCTAACCCAGTAACACTGCTTAGACGACCTTCGTCACCCGTCGATGAAATACGACAACAGATGCTTAGTGCAAGTCTTAAGGGGAATCTCGGTACCCATTTTCGAGATTCCTTGACTTGGAGATTTCCGGACTGATTCGGCGGGACTGATTTTATGGACCTACCTCCAAGCGTAGTCCCAGTTCCCGAAATAGGTTTTCAGTCCGTAGGCTTTGTTGGCGTAGTGAACAGATAATCATAAAGTAGATAAAGTGAACGCCAACAAAGTGATGCCAAATGAATTTCACTTCTTTATTCATTAATAAATTTATCAAAATACTAAAATTGTCTAGACATAGGTTATATTTTGCCCGCCAAGATTGGCTATATGGTCACCTATTCTAACAATTTCCCACTTGACCTTTAAAGCCAATCGCCCATATGTCTAATCCCCATCTTCTCAAGATGTTGCGTATGAGCGCTCTGCGACATAGGCTTTGTCAGTGGATCTACTATGTTGTCTGCTGAGTTGACTCAGTCCATCCGAACATCACCTCTTCCTACCATTTCACTAAGAAGATGGTAGCGTCTAAGAATGTGTTTGGAACGGTGATGAGATCTCGGTTCCTTTGCTTGTGCTATTGCACCGTTGTTATCACAAAAGATGACAACGGGCTCGGCGATGCTAGGCACCACACCCAACTCTTGGATGTAGTTTCTCATCCAAACCGCTTCCTTGGCAGCTTCTGAAGCTGCTATGTATTCAGCCTGTGTGGTGGAGTCAGCAGTGGTTACTTGCTTGGAACTTTTCCAAGCCACTACTCCTCCATTGAGCTTGAATAAGTAACCCGATTGAGACTTGGCATAATCGTCATCAGACTGGAAGCTAGCGTTGCTAAAGCCTTCCAGGATTAGTTCTCCATTGCCATAGACTAAGAACATTTCCTTAGTCCTTCTTAGGTACTTAAGGATGCCCTTCACAACATTCCAATGTGCCTTTCCTGCACAAGACTGATATCTGCTTGTCACGCTCAAAGCGTAGGCAATGTCAGGCCTGGTGCGGTGGACCACATATTGGATGCTACCTACGGCAGAAGCATAGGGGATGACTTTCATCCTTTCAAGTTCCTCATCAGTCTACGGGGACTGTTTCTTGGATAACTTGATCCCATGCCTCATGGGAAGGAATCCTCGTTTGGAGTTGTCCATTCGATATCTCTTTAGGACTTTCTCCATATACGAGTTTTGAGTGAGCCCTAACATCCTTTTAGATCTGTCCCTGACAATCTGGATGCCTAGGATGTAGGAGGCTTAACCCAAGTCCTTCATGGAAAACTGGGTTGATAACCATGCTTTTTGTGTTACCCAACATTCTAACGTCATTACCAATGAGTAGAATGTCATCCACATAAAGCACCAGGAACACTATAGAGCTCCCACTGACCTTCTTGTATAGACAAGGGTCGGATTCGTTTTTGATGAAGTCATAGCCCCGTATTACTTCATCAAACTGAATGTTCCAACTTCGGGATGCTTTGTTGAGGCCATAGATGGACTTCTGGAGAGGACAGACCTTCTGTTCTTCTCCAGTGACTGTGAAACCCTCCGGCTGATCCATATAGATCTCTTCCTCAACGAAGCCATTGAGGAAGGCCGTTTTCACGTCCATCAATCATATCTCATAGTCATACCATGCTGCTATGTCGAGCAGGATCCGAATGGATTTAGCTATGGCTACCGGCGAGTAGGTATCCTCAAAATCGACCCCGGGTCGTTGGATGTATATCCCTTAGCTACTAGCCTAGCCTTAAAGGTTGTGACTTCTCCATCAATGCCAAGTTTGCGCTTGTAGACCCACTTATAGCCAACTGGCTTAACACTTTTCGGTGGATCTACAAGTTTGGTTCTCGCTCATGGAGTCCATTTCGGCTTTCATGGCCTCAAGTTATTTCCCGGAGACGATGTTAGACATCGCTTCTCCATATGTCTTAGGATCGTTATCCAAAAGATTGGTCGCACTTAGAAAAACATATCTCACTGGAGGTCTGGACTCTCTAGTAGACCTACGGAGAATGGGAACGTCAGTGGTGACTGTGGGCGCTGACTGTATCGGAGCTGGCGGTTCAGGAACCGGGGCTGGCTGTTCCTAAGGCTGTCCTTCATGCCTAGCATGTTGGACATCTCCAGGTCGATCAGCCCTTTGGGTGTTTATCCTGAATCCTCTAAGTGAGGTTTTCGTGGCTACCTCTGATGACTGGATTCCATCACTTGATTCCTCAATGATCAGCTCATCAGGTCGGATATCCTCTGGGAAGCCGTGCTCCAAGAACACTACATTTCTTGAAACAAACACCTTTTGTTCCAAGGGGTCATAAAAGTAATAACCCGCAGTTTCTTTAGGGTATCCAACGAACCTGCATAAGCTAGACCTGGATTCTAGGCTTATCTCCCACTAACCTCTTGACGTATGCGGGGCTACCCCACACTTTCAAGTAGTTGTAGGACGCAGGCTTGCCGTGCCATATCTCATATGGCGTTTGGGTCAATACACTGGTTGGCGCTAAATTTAACAACTTAGCCACCGTTTCCAATGCATAGCCCTAAAAGGACAAGGGTAATTTGGTAAAACTCATCATGGATCGAACCATGTCCAACAGGGTTCGATTCCTCCTTTCAGAGACACCATTCAATTGTGGTGTCCTGGGAGGTGTCCATTCAGATATTATACCATTTTCTTTTAGATAATTAAGGAACTCGGTACTAAGGTATTCACCGCCTCGGTCTGATCGTAGTACTTGAATTTTGCAGTTGGTTTGGTTCTCCACTTCAAGTCTAAATTCTTTAAACCTGTCAAGAGCTTTAGACTTGTACCAGATGCTTAGTGTTCGTAGCTGCTTTGACGGCTTTTCCCTTCCCTTTCTTCCTTTTCCAACGTCCGGCACCCTTGCCTTTCGTTTTGGAAGTTGAAGCACCTCCAAACAATACCGAAGGCGTGGACTTCTTAGTCGTTGCCTCGTATTGCACCAACATATTAATCAACTCATGAATGCCCTTCTCAAGTGCGTTCATGTTGTAGTTGACGATAAATTGGTCGAAGGAGGGTGGGAGTGACTGAAGGATCACATCTATGCACGTTTTATTGTCGAGGTCTGCCTTTAGGTCCTCGAGCTTTTCCACCAGGGTAAGCATTTTAACCCCGTGCTCTTGTACAGAGGATCCTTCTGTCATTTTGGTTCCAAAGAAAGCCTTGGTCGCGACATACTAGTATGCCAGTCTGGGATTGCATAGCAATCCTTAAGGCGAGCCATAATGGAAGGGACATCGTCTAGCCTTTCATACTGCTTCTGAATCTCATTCGTCATTGAAGCAAGTATGACGCTACGGACCTTTCGGTTATCCTTATACCAAGTCTCGAATGTCACACGTTCTTCTGGCGTGGATCCTTCTGGTAAGGTCCTAAGGAGAGGCGCGTCCATGACGTAGCCTTGGTTCTCGTAATCCAGGACTATCCTGAGATTGCGCAACCAGTCGTTGTAATTGGTTCCATTGAATTTGTTTGTCTCAAGAATGGTTGAAAGTGGGTTCTTAGACATTTTTAAATCTACATTTAAAAGAGAGTTCGCGGTCAGCAGAATATAATAGACGGTGGTTTGATAAAAAATTAAATGCATGGTCTTTAGTCATTTAATGCTCCCGCTATTTATACGAAAACACGGTACTCTCAAACGTGATTTTCGGGAAACCCTTTCCTAGTGGGCTTGGGATCCACAACGATTTTTCCCATACCCCGCTTTTACGATTCGCATGGAAAAAATCCTGTGGGAGGTATACCATACCATTCTCGTTCCACGAGATTCCCAAGATTATTGCCTCACCCTTTCACATGATCCCGAGAACTCCAAGCAAATCATGTTAATCTGGTGTTAGACCCGACCTAATCAACCGAGCCATAGACCCACTGCTACCCCCACGACTCGTGAGAGAGGTAACAGCGGTCTATTTGAAGGACAAGCGGATCCGCCCGGGAGCGCGAGCGGAAGCGAGAAAGCGAGAAAAGTGCATAAATTAAATCAAATCTAATTTAAAATACGAATCCCAAGGGTTGTGCCCTTGGTGCTCAACCGGGCGTTCGACGTAGGATGTGTAAATATTGGAAATGAATATTAAACACATAGGGGCATATATAAATATATATAATCAATTAAAGCGTAATAAACCGTTACCTTTGATTGTTTTAGCGTATGCTCCTGGCTACTTGCGTTGTTCCTTCTCCGGAATGCTCACGAAATCCAAACGTATGGATTCTCCAAAGGTGATCCACACCACACCGGAAGAAAAAACACGTTCTTCTTGCTAGAAAAAGAACGGGTTTAAGAAGGAATCGGTTTAAGAGAAGCACACTATGACATAGTGCTCTCTTAAACTTACTTTGTTCTTCTTCTTAATTCAAAATCAAGTGAAGAAACACAAGTGTAAGAGAGTGAGAGAGGCCGAGAGTTTGAGAGAGAGGAGAGGATTTTTGTCTTTTCTTTTTCCTAGAAAAAGATGAATAATGAATCACACATGCTTGGTGTTGTATATTCTAATATATATACATAATTAACATGATTATTGGAATGTGTCTAGGTTCATCCAAGGATGTCTAGATTCATTCCAATCAATCACCATCAATTCTTCAATCAAGCCTACCAAAATTTATGGTATGATCAAATCATACCAAAAGGGAAGAGCTTGATTGGAGTTGATTTTGTCTCTTTCCAAAAGAGATAAGTCAACATACCACCTAGCATGAAACATGGCTGATTTTGCTTCCTCCAAGGGAGCATGTCGGCCATGTTTAATTAAGGGAAGAAGTCCAACTTCTTCCTATTCTAAAATAGGAATTATTTCTCCTCTCGGGTATAATTTAACGGACAGGGTTTTATCGTAATCCAATCACGACGAATCCAATCATTAAATCCAATTTAATGTCCATTTAAATTATTCCCGTTGATATTTTAATCCAATTAAAAGATCCAACGTCTCAACTTTCCATATTTAATCAAAAATCCAATTTACCGATTAAAACAGAAGCCCGATACAATATCGACCCGTCCATCCAATGGACGTTCCCTTAAGTAAACCAATTACTTATTTTATCCTTCGAGATTGACTCCAAGTCGGTCTCTCAACCTCCTCGGTGATTTGTGTGTGACCCTTTAGATTCACCCTCAGCCAGACTTGGGCCCGTGTCCCACAAGGGCCCGTTACCATGGGTGGTCGTCTAGCAACGGTCCATGGCACTAGAGACTAGGTGAATTGGCGTGAACATTTAGGCGCCGATTCCGTACGGGTACGATCCTTCCGTCTACCGTCTCCCGGCCTTAGTCTAGGATATGGAATTGGGCGTCGGTTCTGATCCTTGACTAGGCATGTATGCTTAATACTCGAGACCACGTATGCTTCATTGCGTCGACACAGGAAACCATTCCCTGTTCGACGAAACCACTGTGGCCACAGCTTTAAACAGCATGAACGTGTCTCCGAGCGCATAGGAGATACCTCTGTCACATACTGACAGGGGACGGATCCTCTTCTTGGAGTCCACCGTCCTCGCTACACATTCCGACTGCACTGGACAAAGCTTATGATAATCATCTTACAGAATGATTACCTCTCGCCAGATCCAAGATATAGCCGTCCTGTGCACGCGACTGCCATGATTCCTCAAGTCTGAGGATTACTCCCGTACTATCGGAACCGGGGAAAAACCAATCATACCGACCAAGCCTCCAAGGCTTCCATATGATGATTCCCGCGAGTCAGTCCAGTCGGCTCGACCCTAGTCGACCAACCCATCAAGATCGTGTAGGCGTCCCATGCCTGTCGCCGATGAAATACGACACTCATCTAATGAACACGACTCTTGACGCAAGTCTCAATAGGACTCTCGATACCCTGTCTCGAGGTCCTCGACTTGGAAGGTTTCAGACCCAACTCTTAATCAGTTGGTTTCATGACCACCATCCAATGCGTGGCCCAACTGCACGAGTTGTTATCCATGGTCTGTGGGCTTTGTTGCGATATAAGTTAAGCAACGTTTTTAACAAATGTAAGATGAGCGCAACAAAGAAGGTACCATTGGTGACGAACACTCATCTTATTCATCACATAATAATATTACATCTACATCAAGTTGTCGAATAGGTTACAAATTGCCAAACCTATTGGCTTTCTGGTCACCTATTCCAACAATCTCCCACTTGACCTAAAGCCAATCACCCATTGACCTCAAAACTCTTATTCAGATGGTGAGTGTGAGCAACTTGCGACATGGGCTTAGCAAGTGGATTTGCTATGTTTTCTGCGGAGCTGACTCGGTCCAACCGAACGTCACTCCTGCTATCCATCTCTCTAAGTAGATGGTAGCGTCTAAGAATATGCTTGGATCGTGATGAGATCTCGGTTCCTTTGCTAGCGCTATCGCCCCGTTGTTATCATAAAAGATAATTACAGGCTTAGCAATGCTAGGTACTACATCCAACCCTTGGATGTAGCTCATCAACCAAACAACTCCTTAGCAGCTTCCAAAGCCGTTATGTATTCGAAACTCTTTGGTGGAGTCCGCCGTGGTAGCTTGGTTGGAACCCTTCCAAGTAACCACGCCACCATTTAGTCTAAATACAAAAACTAAACTGAGACTTGGCATCATCGTCATCCGACTGGAAGCTTGCGTCGCTATAGCCTTTCAGTGTCAACTCTCCACCGCCGTAGATCAAGAACAAGTCCTTAGTCCTTTTCAGGTACTTCAGGATAGTCTTGAATGCACTCCAGTGTGCCTCCCCAGCGCACGACTGATATCGGCTAGTTATACTCAAAGCAAAAGCCACATCAGGTCTAGTGCACTGAACAACATACTGTATGTTGCCTATGGCTGAAGCATAGGGGATGTCTAACATCCTTTTAAGCTCC
>JACGWO010000011.1:5352962-5549075 GCA_034509735.1 Sesamum alatum | reverse complement strand
AAGCATCCGCTATCCTGCCTGTCAAAGACCTTACCGGGATACAATTTCTCTGCACACATCCACACCATCACATGGTGTGAGAGGGCAAAGTGAGGCAGCAATGCGAGATTGCCTAAAGATCGAACTCCTATTCATCCGGGCCCACAAGCGCCTCTTGTTATGAAAAAATATTACCAAAACAGGTTCTATTTCATTCCTGCAACTTCTTGGTGACATTGCTCGTGTTATCTTGAAACGGTGGATTGGTGTCCCAGTTCATATCCACTACTTGGTGAAAATCATCCCTAGTAAGCCAGGCAGATTTCAAACTTGAGAATGGTTTGTATAGTGGCTCTTGCTGGCTGAGCTTAATCAAAAGGGGCAATGGTCAGATTTGCACACGAGGGAGGTGCTCCACATAGGCATTCTCAAATTGAATCCTCCAATCCACACTGCAGAGTGCTCTGTCCAGCCTAGCACTACAAAGCGTCTCCTCACAGCGTCCCCTACTCCATGTAAATTTGCTCCCAGAGTACCCAAGATCCACCAACTCAGCCCCCTCTCCCACATCAACCCTCTACAGTAGCAGAGTCCCGCCAGTTCACTTCCTTGAATTCTTAGTCGAGTAAGCCTACCAATAGCGGGAGCAATGTCCAGTTCAACCTTTAAGCTGCATAAAGAGCAGGTCCAACGGAACCACACCTCCTATTGAGAAAAAGGGAACTTCCTAATAAAAGAGAACAACGTGTTCAAACCAAAGCTCCTAGATAAAAAACATAGCAAGACTTGGTTTACTGGTCTTACATCGCTCCTAGAATTGGATCCGATCCTAGCCTAGCTTCAAGTCGTTACGCGAGAGGTGTAGATGCTGCTCGATCGAGCCAAGTAGTCTAGTCCCTTTCTGCTCATAGTAGCCTTTACTATTCATAATGGCAAATACCCCTGAAACTAGAGTTGCGGATTCGACTCTTGAAGTGAGTGACTCAAGATCTGCAAGGACTGAACCGAGCTTCCTCCTCCACTGGATCGTTATGTTATATAATATTCAATATTTATTGGAAATTCTAGATTCTATTCTTTTCTATATTTCTAGAGACACTATAGTATAGTGTATTGAATCCCTATGCATGGAAAATTTCTATTATGTGGGCCCGCTTAGCTCAGAGGTTAGAGCATCGCATTTGTAATGCGATGGTCATCGGTTCGATTCCGATAGCCGGCTTTTTCCTATTTTTCATTTTTTTATTCCATTTTTGAAAAATCGAAAATCTACCTTTGAAATCAAAGAATATTGAAAAAAGCGTCTTCCCCCTTTTCCAAAATCCATGAATTTATTAAGTTATAGGAACTCCAACTATGTCAGGAAAAGGATCTTTTTTATATATATAATAATAGAAGATTTTAATATTTATCCAATTTATCTCATTCTTCTTTATTCTTCTTTGGTAAGGTATCATAAGAGAAGAGAGATGCCAAAGATGAAAGGAAGGAGAGGGCATCCAAGCCTATTCCATCTAGTCTGTAATCCGTAGCACGTAACCCCTATGCCGGTCCTGTAGAGCGAGTTCAAATGCTTGGTCTTAGTCATTTTATGCTCCCACTATTTATACGAAAACACGGTACTCTCAAACGTTGTTTTCAGGAAATCTTTTCCTAGTGGGCTTGGGATCCACAGCGAATTTTTTTCCATACCCCGCTTTTACGATTCGCATGGGAAGAATTCTATGGGAGGTATGCCATAACCATTCTCGTTCCACGAGATTCCAAGATTATTGCCTCACCCTTTCACATGATCCCGAGGACTCCAAGCGAATCATGCTAATCGGGTGTTAGACCCGACCCAATCAAACCGAGCCATAGACCCACTGCTACCTCCACGACTCGTGAGACAGGTAACATCGGTCTACTTTTCGTTCATGACATAGTGCAACTTCTTTTAAGTACGATAGACGTGCCACGACTCGTGAGACCACGCTATCGACCTAAATCAGTTTCCTCACTATGCCATGGATTGGAAGGCATGGACGAACTCCTAGAGTCCATGTCCACATTGTCTAGGGTCTAATATTTGGACATTGGTCCAACCAATGTGAGAGTAGTAAATGACTGAGATCTCATAAATAGATATTAACACATTCATCCATAATGCGAAAATAAGTTGCATCCCATGGCAGTTATATGATAAATAAAACACCATTCATCCATCATAATAACCACATGCAAAATTAAAGCCTAGCACGCCCCTGTTGGATGATCACGAGCCCGAATCCTATGCGACCCACTAAGCCCGCAGTGGATCTATGGTCAATCTAGGGTTGGTCCTACACTATTACATTAATAGTAACCCAATCATCATTCTGATGGGCCTTGGTCTCTTTTTCTCTTTCTTCTCTTTATGGAAACGCCTTGGAACCTCCAGTCTGGGCTCTCCATGTGGACCTTCCTTTCTTCTCCACCAATTACATAAAAATAAAACCTCACTTCTATTCTACTCTCATTACATATTAAAAATAGAAACCCCCAGCAAAAAAATCAGGGGGGTATACATAAGGAGGGAGGTAGAATGCCTTATTATTCCAAGGCAACTAGAAAAGGAGAAGGGGAAAGCAGTAAAAAAGGCACCCACGCCCAACAGAAAAATTAAACCATACATTCCCTGCCCGTTTGCGCGTGCGCCCGGCCACCGCCATCCGGCAGGCTGACTGCACGCAGCCATGCGCGCCTGGCGCAGGCGGCCGTGCGCAGGCTCCTCTGCCTGCACACAGCCACGCGCGGCCAGCCTCCGGCAGGCCGCGTGCTGCGTTTTTTTGTTTTGTTCGTTTCTTGCCCCCCGTTTCCCAAGAAAAACAGAAAATCCAAGAATACCAAAATTCATAGGAATTAATAAAGGACAAGCGGATCCGCCCGGGAGCGCGAGCGGAAGCGAGAAAAGCGTGGAATTGTGCGTAAATGTAAATCAAATTCAAAATACGCGAATCCCAAGGGGTGTACCCTTGGGTGCTCAACCGGGCGTTCGATGTAGGATGTGTAAATATTAAAACATATATTTAAACACATAGGGCATAGATATACAAATGAAATCAATCAAAACGTAATAAACCGTTACCTTTTGATTGTTTTAGCGTATGC
The DNA here is from genome assembly GCA_034509735.1 of Sesamum alatum. Lineage (NCBI taxonomy): Eukaryota > Viridiplantae > Streptophyta > Magnoliopsida > Lamiales > Pedaliaceae > Sesamum > Sesamum alatum. Next base: position 5,545,967 of record JACGWO010000011.1, on the reverse strand, counting down.
TCCCGGCTACTAGCGTTGTTTCCTTCTCCGGAATGCTCACGAAATCCAAACGTATGGATTCTCCAAAGGTGATCCACACCACACCGGAAGAAAACACACGTTCTTCTTGCTAGAAAAGAACGGGTTTAGGAAGGAATCGGTTTAAGAGAAGAACACTATGAATTAGTGTTCTCTTAAACTTACTTTGTTCTTCTTCTTGATTCAAAATCAAGTGAAGAACACAAGTGTAAGAGAGGGAGGGAGCACGAAATTTTGAGAGAGAGGAGAGGATTTTTGTCTTCTCTTTTTCCTAGAAAAAGATGAATAATGAATCACTTATGCTAGGTGTTGTATATTCTAATATATATACATAATTTAATGTGATTATTGGAATGTGTCTAGGTTCATCCAAGGATGTCTAGATTCATTCCAATCAATCACCATCAATTCTTCAATCAAGCCTACCAAAATTTATGGTATGATCAAATCATACCAAAAGGGAAGAGCTTGATTGGAGTTGATTTGTCTCTTTCCAAAAGAGATAAGTCAACATACCACCTAGCATGAAACATGGCTGATTTTGCTTCCTCCAAGGGAGCGTGTCGGCCATGTTTAATTAAGGGGAGAAGTCCAACTTCTTCCTATTCAAAATTAGGAATTATTTCTCCTCTCGGGTATATAATTTAACGGACCGGGTTTTATCGTAATCCAATTACGACGAACCCAATATTAAATCCAATTTAATGTCCACTTAAATTATTCCCGTTGATCTGTTAATCCAATTAAAAGATCCAACGTCTCAACATCTCAACTTTCCATATTTAATCGAAAATCCAATTTACCGATTAAATGAAAGCCCGATACAAATATCGGTCCGTCCATCCAATGGACTTTCCCTTATGTAATCCAATTACTTATTTTTATCCTTCGAGATTGACTCCAAGTCGATCTCTCAAACCTGCTCGGTGATTTGTGTGTGACCCTTTAGGTTCACCCTCAGCTAGACTTGGGCCCGTGTCCCACAAGGGCCCGTTACCATGGGTGGCCGTCTAGCAACGGTCCATGGCACTAGAGACTAGGTGAATTAGCGTGAACATTTAGGCGCCGATTCCGTACGGGTACGATCCTTCCGTCTACCGTCTCCCCGGCCTTAGTCTAGGGTATGGAATTGGGCGTCGGTTCCCATCCTTGACTAGGCATCTATGCTTAATACTCGAGACCACGTATGCTTCATTGCGTCGACACAGGAAACCATTCCCTGTTCGACCAACCACTGTGGCCACAGCTTCAAACAGCATGAACGTATCTCCGAGTGCATAGGAGATACCTCTGTCACATACTAACAGGGGACGGATCCTCTTCTTGGAATCCACCGTCCTCGCTACACATTCTGACTGCACTTGACAAGGCTTATAATGATCATCTTACAGAATGATCACCTCTCGCCAGATCCAAGATACAGCCGTCCTGTGCACGTGACTGCCATGATTCCTCAAGTCTGAGGATTACTCCCGCACTATCGGAACCGGGGAATCCAATCATACCGACCAAGCCTCCAAGGCTTCCATATGATGATCCCCGTGAGTCAGTCCAGTCGGCTCGACCCTAGTCGACCAACCCATCAAGATCGTGTAGGTGTCCCACGCCTGTCGCCGATGAAACACGGCACTCATCTAATGAACACGACTCTTGACGCAAGTCTCAATAGGACTCTCGATGCCCTGTCTCGAGGTCCTCGACTTGGAACGTTTCAGACCCAACTCTTAATCAGTTGGTTTCATGACCACCATCCAATGCGTGGCCCCAACTGCACGAGTTGTTATCCATGGTCTGTGGGCTTTGTTGCGATATAAGTTAAACACCATTTTAACAAATGTAAGATGAGCGCAACAAAGAAGGTACCATTGGTGACGAATACTCATCTTATTCATCACATAATAATATTACATTCACATCAAGTTGTCGGATAGGTTACAAATTGCGAAACCTATTGGCTTTCTGGTCACCTATTCCAACAATCTCCCACTTGATCTAAAGCCAATCACCCATTGACCTCGAGCCTCTTATTCAGATGGTGAGTATGGGCAACTTGCGACATGGGCTTAGCAAGTGGATCTGCTATGTTTTCTGCGAAGCTGACTCGGTCTAACCGAACGTCACTCCTGCTATCCATCTCTCTACGTAGATGGTAGCGTCTAAGAATATGCTTGGATCGTGATGAGATCTCGGTTCCTTTGCTAGCGCTATCGTCCCGTTGTTATCATAAAAGATAATTACAGGCTTAGCAATGCTAGGTACTACATCCAACCCTTGGATGTAGCTCATCAACCAACCACTCCTTAGCGGCTTCCAAAGCCGCTATGTATTCAAAACTCTATGGTGGAGTCCGCCGTGGTAGCTTGCTTGGAACCCTTCCAAGTAACCACGTCACCATTTAGTCTAAATACAAAACCATGCTGAGACTTGGCATCATCGTCATCCGACTGGAAGATAGTGTCGCTATTAGCCTTTCAGTATCAACTCTCCACTGCCGTAGATCAAGAACATGTCCTTAGTCCTTTTTCAGGTACTTTAGGATAGTCTTGACTGCACTCCAGTGTGCCTTCCAGCACACGACTGATATCGGCTAGTTACGCTCAAAGCGAAAGCCACATCAGGTCTAGTGCATTGAACAACATACTGTATGCTGCCTACGGCTGAAGCATAGGGGATGTCCAACATCCTTTTAAGCTCCTCATCAGTCTTAGGAGACTGCTTCTTGGATAACTTAATTCCATGCCTCATAGGAAGGAATCCTCGTTTTGAGTTCTCCATCTTGAATCTCTTCAAGACTTTCTCAACGTACGAGGACTGGGCCATTCCTAACATCCTTCTAGATCTATCACTGTAGATCTTGATGCCAAGGATGTAGGATGCCTCACCCATATCCTTCATGGAGAATTGCGTTGATAACCAAGCTTTAGTGGTACCCTACATCTTAACATCATTCCCAATGAGCAAGATGTCATCCACGTAAAGCACCGGAAACGCAAGTGAGCTCCCACTGATCTTCTTGTATACATAACGATCGGACTCATTCTTGATGAAATCATATCCCCATATGACTTCATCAAAACGTATGTTCCAGCTTCGGGTTTAACCCCTTTTGGTGGATCTGCTAGGGTCCAAACCTTGTTTGTACCCATCGAGTCCATCTCGGATTTCATGGCCTCAAGCCACTTGTCCGAATCGATGTCCGACATCGCTTCTCCGTACGTCTTTGGATCATTATCCAACTGACCGGTCAGGCCCAGAAATCCATACCTATCAGGTTCATGGGATACTCTAGCCGACCTACGGAGGACTGGAACAATATCAGTGGGAATCACTGGCTCAGATATCACTGCCGCCTCATGGGGTACCTCACTTGATTCCTCAAGGAGTACCTCATCGCGTCGACTATCCGATGGAAAACCTTTTTCCAAGAACACTGCGTTTCGCGAGACAAAAACCTTTGCTCGAAGGGATCATAGAAGTAATACCCCGCAGTTTCTTTCGGATAGCCGATAAACCTGCATAAACTAGACCTCGAGTCCAGTTTTATCTCCCACTAATCTCTTGACATATGCGGGGCAACCCTACACTTTCAAGTATTTGTAGGAGGCAGGCTTGCCATGCCATATCTCATATGGCGTCTGGGATACCCTTTTAGATGGCGCCAAGTTCAAAACTTTGGCCGCCGTCTCAAGAGCGTATCCCCAGAAGGAAAGGGGGAGTTCGGTAAAACTCATCATGGATCGGACCATGTTCAACAGGGTCTGATTCCTCCTTTCAGACACACCATTAAGTTGCGGTGTTCCAGGAGGGGTCCACTGAGAGAGAATCCCATTCTCTTTTAGATAATCAGTAAACTCACCACTCAAATACTCTCCACCTCGGTCCGACTGAAGGGCTTTGATCTTTCGACCGGTTTGGTTCTCTACTTCAAGTCTGTATTCCTTAAACCTTCCAAAGGCTTCAGACTTGTACCTCATCAGGTAAACATAACCATACCGTGAGTGATCATCGGTAAAGGTTATGAAGTACGAGTACCCACCTCTAGCCTGAGTATTTAGTGGACCACAGACATCTGCATGGATATAATCCAACAGACCACTGGCTAGCGTACTTTGTCCAACAAAGAGTTTCTTGGTCATCTTTCCCTTTAGACAGGATTCGCAGGTCGGTAGGTTGTCCAAATCGTCTATTTCTAGACTCTTTGAGTCCACCAACATTTCTAGACTCTTTGAGTCCACCAACCTTCTTATCCTATCTTTAGAGATATGACCTAAACCTCGCATGCCATATCTGTGCGTTATTATGATCATCACGTTTTTCGTTTGTGTTCTGCAGTCATAATCCAATTAGACTGTTGAAGTATGTACAGACCGTTGACCAATGTACCAAGCAAATGAGAAATACCATCTTGATAATAAAAAAAAAAAAAAACGTTTTTATTGATGGTAAATTCATATCCCTCCTTATCAAGGACCGGGATGGAAACAATGTTTTTAATCATGCTAGGTACATAGAAACAGTCGTTCAGTACAATCCTAACATGACTACTAATGGCTAACTCTAGTGATCCTACGGCCTCCGCAGCAACGGCCTTGCCATCGCCTAGCCTCAGGATCATCTCATCCTTGGTTAGCCTTCTGCTTCTTTGCAGTGCCTGCAAATCATTGCAGATGTGAGCACCACACCCGGTATCCAATACCCATGAAGCAGAATTAGTAATCATAATAACTTCAACCACAAACACACCTGGGTTGGAGAGGAGTTGTGGGCACTCCCTCTTCCAATGCCCTTTCCCTTGGCAATGCATGCAGACATCATTTGCCTTGGACCGCTGAGAACCACGGGCCTTCCCTTTCCCTTTGCTCGGTCCAACTAGAGCAACAGGAATGCCCGGAGCGCGAGCAGGGGCCGCAACCGTCTTCCCTTTGCCCTTCTTCCTCTTCCAGCGTCCGGCCCTCTTGCCATTCGCCTTGGAGGTTGAAGCCTCTCCTATCAATACCGCCGGCGCCGACTTGTGGGTCGTTGCCTCGTATTGGACCAGCATGTTGATCAACTCATGAGTAGACTTCTCAAGTCCGTTCATGTTGTAGTTTTACAACAAACGGGTCATAGGATGGAGGAAGCGACTGGAGGATCACGTCAATGTACGTGTCATTGTTAAGCCCAGCTTTAAGGTCCTCGAGTTTCTCCACTAGGGAGAGCATCTTGACCCCATGACTCTGTACAGACGCTCCTTCAGCGAGCTTGGTGCCAAAGAATGCTTTTGTGGCGGCATATCTAATATGCCTATCTGGAACCTCATAAACCTCGTTCATGCGGAGCATTATGGCGGAGACGTTGTCCAGCCTCTCATACTGCTTCTGGATGTCGTTAGACATCGAAGCCAGTATGATACTGCGTACTTTTCGGTTGTCCTCACGCCATTTCTCGAACGTCAAAACGTTCTTCAGGCGTGGACCCCTCCGGTAAGTCACTCGGTGGCGGCTCGTCCAAGATGTAGCCTTGGTTCTCGAAACCGAGGACAATCCTCAGGTTTCTCAGCCAGTCCGAGTAGTTCGTTCCGTTGAATTTGTTAGTCTCAAGAATAATGGTTAACGGGTTCTTAGACATATCTACATTATTAAAAAATGTAAAGCAGAAATTAGCAGATGATGGTAATATTATTGTTCAAGTTGAAGACTTGGTCTTTTAGTCTTTAACCCTCCCACTATTTATACGAAAGTCCGCCACTCTCAAGCGGAGTTTTGGGAAACCATTTCCTAGTGGGCTTGGGATCCACAAGCGTAATCTACATGCCCCGCTTTTACGATTCACATGAAGAAGACCTTGTGGGAGATATCCTAATATCATTCTCATCTAATGAGATTCCCAAGATATTTTGCCTCACCTATTCACATGGTCCCGAGGACTCCAAGCGAACCATGTTACTCAGTGTTGGGCCGACCCATCAACCAAATCATGCCTCAAACTGTCGCCCCCCACGACTCTTGAGACAGGGAAACAACGAGCGCAGTCCTTTTGTTCACAACAATAGTGCAGCTTTCCCCTAGTCCAAGTGTGCCACGACTCGTGAGACCACACTTGGGTAGTGGTAGCTTCCTCACCACATTGTTGTGGATGGAAGGCTCAGACAGACCAAAATACCATTTTGATCCAAGTCCGTTCTGGGCCTAATATTTAATTTGGTCCAACCAAATGAGAGTTTGTGTATGACCGAGACCTCATCACATTATTGTGTTTTAGCATGCATAAATATCCAATATTTAAAGCGATAAATAAATACGCCGCATGCAGAAAACATAGCATACCCCTGTTAGGATGATCACAAGCCCAACCTATGCGACCCATTGAGCCCGCAGTGAGTCTATGGTCTGTCTAGGGTGGTCCTAAATTATTACAATAGTAATATACCCATTGTCATTCCAATGGGCCTTGTAGTGCTCTTGTTTCACGCCTTGATGCTCCTCCTTGGGGTCTCCGACTCCAATTGCTTGTTAAAATTGAAACCTCACCAATCCTATCTACTCTCATTACAACTGAAAGTAATACATCGGTAATAAAGAAAACAAGCCTTAACATCATGAGGCTGAAAATACGGGAGATGATAGCCCCAAAAAACAGAGGCACGCAGGCCCCACCCAACAGAAAATAAATAAACATTCATTCATCCATACACAAGGTCTAGGGCTTTGTGATCATCCCATGTTGATTCCATCAACTCACATAACATAATTATTCCAAATAATCATGCATAAATAATCAATGGATATTCCAAATACCCAAGTGATGTCCAACATCACAAAAAGCATAAATATACAAATAATATGCAAAATTCAAATTTGAAATTTAATGGACATTTTAAACAATGCATCCAATGCATGTATTAATCCCAAATTAATTAAGCAAATTTAATTCAAAGAATAATCCAATTATCCCAAAATAAAAAATGCAAAATTAACATATTTTCAGAATATCGTGCAGAAAATACAGAAAATCAAATTTTCCGGAAAAAGTCGAAAAACGGCACAAAACGGCCCAGCCGTTGTGCTGGCCGGCCGCGCGCGCGCGCTGTGCCGCGCGCTGGCCCTCGGCCAGCAGCGGCCGGCTGCGCACAGCACGCGCGCGCTGGCCGAAGCTCAGCGCGCGCAGGCGCCCGCCTTCGCGCGGCCACTGCCGGCCCGACCAAAAATTTTTTTTTTAAAACTGTTTCAGCACAATAACATTAATATTATTCTGAAAATAAGCATGCAATTTTAGATCCAATCTAACAAAATTAAGCATGCCAAAAGTCAATTAAATCCAAACAATTGAATCATCATATTATTCATATATTTATGTAATCTAACATGCCAATAAAGCCATTTAAAAGCAAGTAGATCATGCCAAACACATAGATCTATGCCCCTTACATCGAACCGGGCTCTGATACCACTTGAAGGACAAGCGGATCCGCCCGGGAGCGCGAGCGGAAGCGAGAAAAGCGTGGAATTGTGCGTAAATTTAAATCAAATTCAAAATACGCGAATCCCAAGGGGTGTACCCTTCGGTGCTCAACCGGGCTTTCGATGTAGGATGTGTAAATATTAAAACATATATTTAAACACATAGGGCATAGATATACAAATGAAATCAATCAAAGCGTAATAAACCGTTACCTTTGACTGTTTAGCGTATGCTCCCGGCTACTAGCGTTGTTCCTTCTCCGGAATGCTCACGAAATCCAAACGTATGGATTCTCCAAAGGTGATCCACACCACACCGGAAGAAACACACGTTCTTCTTGCTAGAAAAGAATGGGTTTAGGAAGGAATCGGTTTAAGAGAAGAACACTATGAATTAGTGTTCTCTTAAACTTACTTTGTTCTTCTTCTTGATTCAAAATCAAGTGAAGAACACAAGTGTAAGAGAGGGAGGGAGCACGAAATTTTGAGAGAGAGGAGAGGATTTTTGTCTTCTCTTTTTCCTAGAAAAAGATGAATAATGAATCACTTATGCTAGGTGTTGTATATTCTAATATATATACATAATTAATGTGATTATTGGAATGTGTCTAGGTTCATCCAAGGATGTCTACATTCATTCCAATCAATCACTATCAATTCTTCAATCAAGCCTACCAAAATTTATGGTATGATCAAATCATACCAAAAGGGAAGAGCTTGATTGGAGTTGATTTGTCTCTTCCCAAAAGAGATAAGTCAACATACCACCTAGCATGAAACATGGCTGATTTTGCTTCCTCCAAGGGAGCGTGTCGGCCATGTTTAATTAAGGGAAGAAGTCCAACTTCTTCCTATTCCAAATTAGGAATTATTTCTCCCCTCGGGTATAATTTAACGGACCGGGTTTTGTCGTAATCCAATTACGACGAACCCAATATTAAATCCAATTTAATGTCCACTTAAATTATTCCCGTTGATCTTTTAATCCAATTAAAAGATCCAACGTCTCAACATCTCAACTTTCCATATTTAATCGAATTCCAATTTACCGATTAAATGAAAGCCCGATACAATATCGGTCCGTCCATCCAATGGACTTTTCCTTTATATAATCCAATTACTTATTTTTATCCTTCGAGATTGACTCCAAGTCGATCTCTCAACCTCCTCGGTGATTTGTGTATGACCCTTTAGGTTCACCCTCAGCTAGACTTGGGCCCGTGTCCCACAAGGGCCCATTACCATGGGTGGCCGTCTAGCAACGGTCCATGGCACTAGAGACTAGGTGAATTGGCGTGAATATTTAGGCGCCGATTCCGTACGGGTACGATCCTTCCGTCTACCGTTTCCCGGCCTTAGTCTAGGGTATGGAATTGGGCGTCGGTTCCATCCTTGACTAGGCATCTATGCTTAATACTCGAGACCACGTATGCTTCATTGCGTCGACACAGGAACCATTCCCTGTTCGACCAACCACTGTGACCACAGCTTTAAACAGCATGAACGTGTCTCCGAGTGCATAGGAGATACCTCTATCACATACTGACAGGGGACGGATCCTCTTCTTGGAATCCATGGTCCTAGCTACACATTCTGACTGCACTGGACAAGGCTTATAATGATCATCTTACAGAATGATCACCTCTCGCCAGATCCAAGATACAGCCGTCCTGTGCACGTGACTGCCATGATTCCTCAAGTCTGAGGATTACTCCCGCACTATCGGAACCGGGGAATCCAATCATACCGACCAAGCCTCCAAGGCTTCCATATGATGATCCCCGCGAGTCAGTCCAGTCGGCTCGACCCTAGTCGACCAACCCATCAAGATCGTGTAGGCGTACCGCGCCTGTCGCCGATGAAACACGGCACTCGTCTAATGAACACGACTCTTGACGCAAGTCTCAATAGGACTCTCGATGCCCTGTCTCGAGGTCCTCGACTTGGAACGTTTCAGACCCAACTCTTAATCAGTTGGTTTCATGACAACCATCCAATGCGTGGCCCAACTGCACGACTTGTTATCCATGGTCCGTGGGCTTTGTTGCGATATAAGTTAAACACCATTTTAACAAATGTAAGATGAGCGCAACAAAGAAGGTACCATTGGTGACGAATACTCATCTTATTCATCACATAATAATATTACATTCACATCAAGTTGTCGGATAGGTTACAAATTGCCAAACCTATTGGCTTTCTGGTCACCTATTCCAACAATTAAAAGCAAGAAAAATGACATGCTTTAATAATAACAAAATCAAGAATTAATTAAAAACATGTCAAATAACGTTTTTCATGCTTAAAATGCAGTAAAAACACTAGGCCTATTACACCGAACCGGGCTCTGATACCACTGAACGATTGTAGATCGTCCCGGGAAATAGCGCGAATGCGGAAGCGCGTTATAAATTTAATTAACAAAAATTTAAACATGCTTTTTATAAAAAATAAAGAACACGTTCAAGGGTTGTTCCCTTGAATTTCCCGGGTGTTCGGTGTATCACATGAATTAAAAGCATACAACAATCATGGAGGACATATGATTAAAAAATAAAAGAGGAACGAAAAGTAAATCGAGACCTACCGATTGTTGTTTTCGTCCTCTAACCGGTACTCGCGTTGTTCTCCGATATGCACCAAATCTCGTATATGAGACTCTCCAAATTGTGACACACAATCCACCCACGTATCTTGCATGTCGTGCTAGCGAACGAACAAGTATTTTGGAGAGGATGGATTAATCGCACGTTATTAGGTTAACGGGATTAATCCTCCTATGTTCAATTGTTCCAAGAACAAAAAGAACAAGAAAAAATGATTTTCTCGGAGAGAAAAGGGAGAGAGGGCGGACGAGATTAGGAGAGGGAGAGAAAGTGTGTGTGTGTGTGTGTGTGTGTTTCAAGATTCATCATCCTTCCAAACGTGAAAGGCTAGGAGTATTTATAGAGGAGGAGTTTAATCCTCTTCAAACTCCAACTCTAGAAGACTAATTTGACTAGGATTTTGACCTAGTCAAAGTCCTAGTCAAAGAAGTAATTTGACCTAGTCAAATTAATCCTAGCCATCCATCTCTCCTTTTAATCTCAACCATTAATTTAATTCAATGGAATATTTAAAACCTATTTAAATATTCCAAAGGGCAATAAATAAATATAATAAATATAAATATTTATTCAAAGCCCATTAAATTAATTTTTTAATAAATCTAATTTATTATATTAATTCCTTTTATCTAATGAAAGGAATTAACTCTTTCCAAGAAAATCAAGGACCCAATTAAATCCAATTTAATCATTCCATTTCTCCAAATATTTAATTCTAAATTAAATACTTAATGTGTATGGATTGTGTGTGACTCTTTAGGTTCACCTTTCCGCTAGACTTGGTCGGATTCCAAGAATCCGCCCGTTACCATGGGTGGCCATCTAGCAACGGTCCATGGCACTAGAGACTAGGTGAATATTCGGGGATGGACATTTGGGCTCTAACAGTTCACTTGTCCTTCCGTCTACGGCCTCACCACTTAGGGTCTAGGGCACGAAAAATGCAGGTACCTATTTTGGACCTAAGTGTCGGTCTGTCCTTACTAAACGCCGCAAGGGAAAGCTTCCCTTCTGTTTAGTTACTGTGGCCACAGAATTTGGGGACAAGACATAGAGCATATGTGAGACTCAACTGTCAATGCCTTTTGACAGGGGACAGATCCTTTCTTGGAAACTACTGTCACTCTGTACACCGGAGGTGCACTAGACATGGCTTATGACTACTCAAGTGCATCTTGGCAATCTCTCACCACATATAAGATACTGCCCCGATGACTACTCAGCAGTTCCTCAAGTCAAAGGACTTAACCTGTACTGTTGGAATCGGGAGCACACGTCATACCTAGCTGACCCTACTCAAGGTCCTCCGTAAGACGGTTCCCGCGAATCACCTCAGTCAGCTGCTCCCTAGCAGGCTAACCCACTAACACTGCTTAGACGACCTTCGTCACCCGTCGATGAAATACAACAGCAGATGCTTAGTGCAAGTCTTAAGGGGAATCTCGGTACCCATTTTCGAGATTCCTTGACTTGGAGATTTTCGGACTGATTCGGAGGGACTGATTTCATGGACTTGAAGCACAAGCGGATCCGCCCGGGAGCGCGAGCGGAAGCGAGAAAGCAAGAAAAGTGCGTAAATTAAATCAAATGTAATTTAAACTACGAATCCCAAGGGTTGTGCCCTTGGGTGCTCAACCGGGCGTTCGATGTAGGATGTGTAAATATTGGAAATGAATATTAAACACATAGGGCATAGATAAATATATATAATCAATGAAAGCGTAATAAACCGTTACCTTTGATTGTTTAGCGTATGCTCCCGGCTACTTGCGTTGTTCCTTCTCCGGAATGCTCACGAAATCCAAACGTATGGATTCTCCAAAGGTGATCGACACCACACCGGAAGAAACACACGTTCTTCTTGCCAGAAAAGAACGGGTTTAAGAAGGAATCGGTTTAAGAGAAGAACACTATGAATTACTGCTCTCTTAAACTTACTTTGTTCTTCTTCTTCAAAATCAAGTGAAGAACACAAGTGTGGGAGAGGGAGAGAGAGAGAGGGCTGAGAGTTGAGAGAGAGGAGAGGGATTTTGTCTTCTCTTTTTACTAGAAAAAGATGAATAATAAATCACTTATGCTTGGTGTTGTATTTTCTAATATATATACATAATTAATGTGATTATTGGAATGTGTCTAGGTTCATCCAAGGATGTCTAGATTCATTCCAATCAATCACCATTAATTCTTCAATCAAGCCTACCAAAATTTATGGTATGATCAAATCATACCAAAAGGGAAGAGCTTGATTGGAGTTGATTTGTCTCTTTCCAAAAGAGATAAGTCAACATACCACCTAGCATGAAACATGGCTGATTTTGCTTCCTCCAAGGGAGCATGTCGGCCATGTTTAATTAAGTGAAGAAGTCCAACTTCTTCCTATTCCAAAATAGGAATTATTTCTCCTCTCGGGTATAATTTAATGGACCGGGTTTTATTGTAATCCAATTACGGCGAACCCAACATTAAATTCAATTTAATGTCCATTTAAATTATTCCCGTTGATCTTTTAATCTAATTAAAAGATCCAACGTCTCAACGTCTCACATTTCCATATTTAATCGAAAATCCAATTTACCGATTAAACGAAAGCCCGATACAATATCGGCCCGTCCATCCAATGGACTTTCCCTTAAGTAATCCAATTACTTATTTTATCCTTCGAGATTGACTCCAAGTCGATCTCTCAACCTCCTCGGTGATTTGTGTGTGACCCTTTAGGTTCACTCTCAGCTAGACTTGGGTCCGTGTCCCACAAGGGCCCGTTACCATGGGTGGCCGTCTAGCAATGGTCCTTGGCACTAGAGACTTGGTGAATTGACGTGAACATTTAGGCGCCGATTCCGTACGGGTACGATCCTTCTGTCTACCGTCTCCCGGCCTTAGTCTAAGGTATGGAATTAGGTGTCGGTTCCCATCCTTGACTAAGCATCTATGCTTAATACTCGAGACCACGTATGCTTCATTGCGTCGACACAGGAAACCATTCCCTGTTCGACCAACCACTGTGGCCACAGCTTCAAACAGCATGAACGTGTCTCCGAGTGCATAGGAGATATCTCTGTCACATACTGACAGGCGACGGATCCTCTTCTTGGAATCCACCATCCTCGCTACACATTCCGACTGCACTGGACAAAGCTTATGATAATCATCTTACAGAATGATTACCTCTCGCCAGATCCAAGATACAGCCGTCATGTGCACGCAACTACCATGATCCCTCAAGTCTGAGGATTAGTCCCGTACTATCGGAACCGGGGAAAACCAATCATGAAGGACAAGCGGATCCGCCTGGGAGCGCGAGCGGAAGCGACAAAAGCGAGAAATTGCGTAAATTTAAATCAAATTCAAAATACGCGAATCCCAAGGGGTGTACCCTTGGGTGCTCAACCGGGCGTTCGATGTAGGATGTGTAAATATTAAAACATATATTTAAACACATAGGGCATAGATATACAAATGAAATCAATCAAAGCGTAATAAACCGTTACCTTTGATTGTTTAGCGTATGCTCCCGGCTACTAGCGTTGTTCCTTCTCCGGAATGCTCACGAAATCCAAACGTATGGATTCTCCAAAGGTGATCCACACCACACCGGAAGAAACACATGTTCTTCTTGCTAGAAAAGAATGGGTTTAGGAAGGAATCGGTTTAAGAGAAGAACATTATGAATTAGTGTTCTCTTAAACTTACTTTGTTCTTCTTCTTGATTCAAAATCAAGTGAAGAACACAAGTGTAAGAGAGGGAGGGAGCACGAAATTTTGAGAGAGAGGAGAGGATTTTTGTCTTCTCTTTTTCCTAGAAAAAGATGAATAATGAATCACTTATGCTAGGTATTGTATATTCTAATATATATACATAATTAATGTGATTATTGGAATGTGTCTAGGTTCATTCAAGGATGTCTAGATTCATTCCAATCAATCACCATCAATTTTTCAATCAAGCCTACCAAAATTTATGGTATGATCAAATCATACCAAAAGGGAATAGCTTCATTGGAGTTGATTTGTCTCTTTCCAAAAGAGACAAGTCAACATACCACCTAGCATGCAACATGGCTTATTTTGCTTCCTCCAAGGGAGCATGTCGGCTATGTTTAATTAAGGGAAGAAGTCCAACTTCTTCCTATTCCAAATTAGGAATTATTTCTCCTCTCGGGTATAATTTAACGGACCGGGTTTTATCGTAATCCAATTACGACGAACCCAATATTAAATCCAATTTAATGTCCACTTAAATTATTCCCGTTGATCTTTTAATCCAATTAAAAGATCCAACGTCTCAACATCTCAACTTTCCATATTTAATCGAAAATCCAATTTACCGATTAAATGAAAGCCCGATACAATATCGGCCCGTCCATCCAATGGACTTTCCCTTAAGTAATCCAATTACTTATTTTATCCTTCGAGATTGACTCCAAGTCGATCTCTCAACCTCCTCGGTGATTTGTGTGTGACCCTTTAGGTTCACCCTCAGCTAGACTTGGGCCCGTGTCCCACAAGGGCCCGTTACCATGGGTGGCCGTCTAGCAACGGTCCATGGCACTAGAGACTAGGTGAGTTGGCGTGAACATTTAGGCGCCGATTCCGTACGGGTACGATCCTTCCGTCTACCGTCTCCCGGCCTTAGTCTAGGGCATGGAATTAGGCGTCGGTTCGCATCCTTGACTAGGCATCTATGCTTAATACTCGAGACCACGTATGCTTCATTGTGTCGACACAGGAAACCATTCCCTGTTCGACCAACCACTGTGGCCACAGCTTCAAACAGCATGAACGTGTCTCCGAGTGCATAGGAGATACCTCTGTCACATACTGACAGGGGACGGATCCTCTTCTTGGAATCCACCGTCCTCGCTACACATTCTGACTGCACTGGACAAGGCTTATGATAATCATCTTACAGAATGATTACCTCTCGCCAGATCCAAGATACAGTCGTCCTGTGCACGCGACTGCCATGATCCCTCAAGTCTGAGGATTACTCCCGTACTATCGGAACCGGGGGAAAACCAATCATACCGACCAAGCCTCCAAGGCTTCCATATGATGATCCCCGCGAGTCAGTCCAGTCGGCTCGACCCCAGTCGACCAACCCATCAAGATCGTGTAGGCGTCCCACGCCTGTCGCCGATGAAACACGGCACTCATCCAATGAACACGACTCTTGACGCAAGTCTCAATAGGACTCTCGATGCCCTGTCTCGAGGTCCTCGACTTGGAACGTTTCAGACCCAAATCTTAATCAGTTGGTTTCATGACCACCATCCAATGCGTGGCCCAACTGCACGAGTTGTTATCCATGGTCTGTGGGCTTTGTTGCGATATAAGTTAAACACCATTTTAACAAATGTAAGATGAGCGCAACAAAGAAGGTACCATTGGTGACGAACACTCATCTTATTCATCACATAATAATATTACATTCACATCAAGTTGTCGGATAGGTTACAAATTGTCAAACCTATTGGCTTTCTGGTCACCTATTCCAACAAATCATACCGATAAAGCCTCCAAGGCTTCCATATAATGATCCCCGCGAGTCAGTCCAGTCGGCTCGACCCCAGTCGACCAACCCATCAAGATCGTGTAGGCGTCCAACGCCTTTCGTCGATGAAACATGGCACTCATCCAATGAACACGACTATTGATGCAAGTCTTAATAGGACTCTCGATGCCTTGTCTCGAGGTCCTCGACTTGGAACGTTTCAAACCCAACTCTTAATCAGTTGGTTTCATGATCACCATCCAATGCGTGGCCCAACTGCACGAGTTGTTATCCATGGTCTGTGGGCTTTGTTGCGATATAAGTTAAACACTGTTTTAACAAATGTGAAATGAGCGCAACAAAGTAAGCACCAGAAGTGATAAATACTCATTTTATTCATCACATAATAATATTACATTTACATCGAGTTGTATAATAGGTTACAAATCGCCAAACCTATTGGCTTTCTGGTCACCTATTCTAACAGGACCTATCTCCAAGCGTAGTCCCAGTCCCCGAAATACGTTTTCAGTTCGTGGGCTTTGTTTGCGTAGTGAACAGATATGTATAAAGCAGATAAAGTGAACATAAACAAAGTAATGCCAAATGAATTTCACTTCTTTATTCATTAATAATATATCAAATCCTTGAAATTGTCTAGACATAGGTTACATTTCGCCTGCCAAGATTGGGTACATGGTCACCTATTCTAACACCTGTGACCATTCCAAATTGGCTTGGGATTTGGAATGGTCGTATCTATCCGCACCAATTCCCATATTTTTTGTAGTGATAGAAAAAGTAACTCTCCCAATAAAAACAATATAAGGTTAAGTTCACCATACCACCCGAACAATTTTGCAAAAATCACCTCTTGACGTAAAACAACCTGAAGAAACAAAAAAGAAACAAAATGTCATACATAATGTCATACCTCAAAATGCTAAAAAAAATTAAAAACTAATCAAATGCTATAGAAAGTGTACGTAATGTTTGCATTTCGTTTACGCATGCATTAGAAATAAACGGGGAACATGAAGGCCTTTGAATGCCATTACTCGAACTTAATGAGTAACATTATGGATAAAGTTACTTGTTGATATATATATATATATATAATGTTGAATAAATCCACCATGGCTTCTTGCAGTATTTCCGAACAACAACTTCCTCACTTGAACAACAAAACACCAACATCCAAAACAAAAACCACGTATCTTTTTTTTTTTTTTTCTATTTTTCAAGTAATCCTCTCGGACCAGCTAACTATTTCGTTGGCGCCCCATGCCATACACGTCCTCACCCACAACCACTTCAATAACAGTTGATCAAAATCTAAACAGCCAGAAACATAGCATAGCTCCAAGTATGCTATTATACAACAAACCAAAGTGATTGCAGAGCAAAACAAAATTAATACCTTAGCTCTCCTAATTAGGGTTTCAATTCCCAAATGCTACTCTCCGCAAGCAAAGATATATCTACAAAGAACGGGTTTAATTGAATTATTATCATTAACAAAGTCAACAATGTGCGTATACAAATTCGACGTACATACTGATCCACACAACAAAAAACCGATCCACTCGTATTGTAGCCCAAGCATGCCCAAACCAGCGAACCATGATAACATTTCTCCATAAACTCGTCGATCACGCGACACTCTACTTTCGTGCTCGTGTAGAGCTACCACATAATAAGACCCCCAAATGGTACACATAAACAAACACAACATCTATGTAGGAGTCTTCTAACCCTATCTCCTGTTCATCAGACTGAAAAGAGATGTCTTTGCTTTTTCTATCACTGATTTTCATTTCAAAAGTTTAATGCTAGTGTGGCTTCCAAAACCACCTACACACACTAATGAACAACTTGTACTCAACCTCCAACCATGTTAGCACAATATGTGGACCACCTAGCCATCATGGCAAGCCACATCATTGCTTACATGGAGCCACATAATTGCTTACATTGAGGACTTTCAACTCCTCTTAGACTTGCATCAAACCTTTGAGCTTTGATTTCAAGTCATGGACCGGTTTTGACGGTCTTGATTTAATCAAATTAAATCAAGTGATCCATGAGTTTTAAATTAATCCAATTAATTTTAAACCTTGTTGAAATCCAAAAATTTATTTAATCCAATTAAATAAACATAAGCATAAACACTAATTAATTGATCCAATCAATTCATTAAACGAAACCCAATAAATTAATCCAATTAATTTAATGGTATTAAGCTCAAAATTAATTAATCCAATTAATTAATTCTTGGGACATCCATCGAATGGATTTTCCCAATAAATGATCCAATCATTTATATTCTCCTTGAATTAATTTAATCCAATTAAACTAATTCACTTCTTCCAGAATCAATTCCAAATTAATTCCACTACTTCCATAGTGATTTGTGTGTCTCTTTAGGTTCACCCTCAGCTAGACTTGGGCTTGTGTCCAACACAATTGACTAATTAAATCCAATTTAATTAATTATTTCTGATTAACCATTAATCAGAAATGCCCGTTATCATGGGTGACCGTCTAGCAACGGTCCACGGCATTAGAGACTAGGTGAATGTTGGCATGAACATTTAGGCTCCGAATTCCATACAGGTACAGTCCTTCCATCGACTGAAAGAAATCCGGTGGATCGTCCCGGGAATTGCGCGAATGCGGAAGCGCGGTAAAAATAAACATATTAAAATAAAAGGCATGCTTTTAATTTAAAGAACACGCTCAAGGGGTGTGTCCTTGAGGTTCCCGGGCGTTCGGTGTATCTCATGATCATAAAACAAATAAAGAAATCATGGAGGCCATAGAGTTGAAAGTTAAAGAGGGACGAAAATCTTAAAACGAGACCTACCCGTTTTCGTTTTCGTCTTCAACTGCTACTCGCGTTGTTCCCCGTTTTGCACCAAGACCTCGTTCTTGAGATCCTCCAAATCGTGACACACGATCCACCCACGTATTCTTGCACGTCGTGCTAGCAACGAACAAGTATTATTTTGGAGAGGATAGATCAACCACGCGTTATGATTTAACGGGATCGATCTTCCTTAGTTCAATTGTTCCAAGAACAAGAAAATACTTTCTTGGTGAGAGAGAGAGAGAGGGGCGGACGAGAGAGGAGAGGAGAGAGTGTGTGTTGTGTGTGTGTTTTTCAAGAATCATCAATCTCATAAATGTTGGAAGCTAGAGGTTTATATAGAGGAAGAGTTTAATCCTCTTTAAACTCAAACTCTAAGTAACCTAATCTGACTAGGATTTTGACCTAGTCAAAGTCCTAGTCAAACTAGTGTTTGACCTAGTGCAGTGTTCCAATGTGCCTCTCCTGCGCAGGACTGATATCTGCTTGTCACGCTCAAAGCGTACGCAATGTCAGGCCTAGTGCAGTGGACCGCATATTGTATGCTACCTACGGCGGAGGCAAAGGGGATGACTTTCATCTTTTCAAGTTCCTCATCAGTCTGTGGGGACTGTTTCTTGGATAACTTGATCCCATGCCTCATTGAAAGGAATCCTCGTTTGGAGTTGTCCATTCGATATCTCTTTAGGACTTTCTCCATATACGAGTTTTGGGTGAGTCCTAACATCCTTTTAGATCTGTCCCTGACAATCTGGATGCCTAGGATGTAGGAGGCTTCACCCAAGTCCTTCATGGAAAACTGGGTTGACAACCATGCTTTTGTGTTTCCTAACATTCTAACGTCATTACCAATGAGCAGAATATCATCCACATAAAGCACTAGGAACACTATTGAGCTCCCACTGACCTTCTTGTATACACAAGGGTCGGATTCGTTTTTGATGAAGTCATAACCCCGTATTACTTCATCAAAGCGAATGTTCCAACTTCGGGAGGCTTGTTTGAGGCCATAGATGGACTTCTGGAGACGACAGACTTTCTGTTCTTCTCCAGTGACCGTGAAACCCTGCGGCTGATCCATATAGATCTCTTCTTCAACGAAACCGTTGAGGAAGGCCGTTTTCACGTCCATCTGCCATATCTCATAGTCATACCATGCTGCTATGGCGAGCAGAATCTGAATGGATTTAGCCATGGCTACTGGCGAGTAGGTATCCTCAAAATCGACCCCGGGTCGTTGAGTGCATCCCTTAGCTACAAGCCTAGCCTTGAAGGTTGTGACTTCTCCATCAACGCCAAGTTTGCGCTTGTAGACCCACTTACAGCCCACTGGCTTAACACCTTTCGGTGGATCTACGAGACTCCAAACTTGGTTCTCGCTCATGGAGTCCATTTCGGCTTTCATGGCCTCAAGCCATTTCCCGGAGTCGATGTCAGACATCGCTTCTCCATAAGTCTTAGGATCATTATCCAAAAGATCGGTCGCACTTAGAAAGCCATATCTCACTGGAGGCCTGGACTCTCTAGTGGACCTACGGAGAACGGGAACGTCAGTGGTGACTGTGGGCGTTGATTGTATCGGAGCCGGTGGTTCAGGAACCGGGGCTGGCTGTTCCTGAGGCTATCCTTCATGCCTAGCATGTTGGACTTCTCGAGGCTGGTCAGCCCTTCGGCTATCTATCCTGAATCCTCTAAGTGAGGGTTCCACGGCCTCCTCTGATGGTTGGATTCCATCACTTGATTCTTCAAGGATCAGCTCATCAGGTTGGATATCCTCCGGGAAGCCTTGCTCCAAGAATACTGCATTTCTTGAAACAAACACCTTTTGTTCCAAGGGGTCATAAAAGTAATAACCGCAGTTTCTTTAGGGTATCCAACGAACCTGCATAAGCTAGATCTAGATTCTAACTTATCTCCCACTAACCTCTTGACGTATGCGGGGCTACCCCACACTTTCAAGTATTTGTAGGATGCAGGCTTGCCGTGCCATATCTCATATGGCGTTTGGGTCAATGTGCTAGTAGGCGCTAAATTCAATAATTTGGCCGCTGTCTCTAGTGCATAGCCCCAAAACGATAAGGGCAATTTGGTAAAACTCATCATGGACCGAACCATGTCCAACAGGGTTCGATTCCTCCTTTCATAGACACCATTTAACTGTGGTGTTCCTGGAGGTGTCCATTCTGATATTATACCATGTTCTTTTAGATAATCTAGGAACTCCGTACTAAGGTATTCACCGCCTCGGTCCGACCGTAGGATTTTAATTTTTGCAGTTGGTTTGGTTCTCCACTTCAAGTCTGAATTCTTTAAACCTCTCAAGAGCTTCAGACTTGTACCTCATCAGGTAAACATAACCATACCGTGAATGATCATCGGTGAAGGTTATGAAGTAGGAGAACCCACCTCGGGCCTGCGTCCTTAGTGGTCCACATACGTCTGTATGGACCAAGTCCAACAGACCTGTGGCAAGCCTGCTTTGTCCTACAAAGGGCTTCTTGGTCATTTTCCGTCTTAGACAGGATTCACAAGTTGGTAGATCGCTCAAGTCCCCAACCTCTAGGTTCTTTAAGTCTACCAACCTTTTCATCCTATCTTGGGATATGTGACCTAGCCTAGCGTGCCACAGACGTGCGTTCCCGTTATTATCTAATTTTCGTTTGTGTTGTGTATAGAGGACGAAATTCGTTTGTTGCAAGATATAGAGTCCGTTATGCAATGTACCAAGTAGATGAGCAATTCCACACCTCATCAAATAAAAGCAGTTTTTATTGATTCTAAACTCATAACCACTATTGTCCAACAATGGAATGGAAATGGTGTTTTTAATCATACTGGGTACAAAATAATCTTGCTCTAAATCTATGCTAATACTATCACTAATCACTAGAGTGGCGGATCCTACTGCTTCTGCCGAGATGGCCTTGTCATTCCCAAGCTTCAGGATCATGTCCCCGCTACCCAGTTTTCTGCTTCTTTTCAACACCTGCAAGTCATTGCAAATATGAGCTCCACAGCCGGTATCTAATACCCAAGAGGCAGAACTAGTGACCATATTAACCTCAATCACATATATACCTTGGTTCGAGAAGAGTTTGGGGCACTCTCTCTTCGAATGCCCTTTCTCACGGTAGTTGATACATATGTCTTATGCCTTCGACTGTTGCTTGGAGACAACCTTTCCCTTTCCTTTGCCTTTCCCCTCCTTGGCAATGGGAACACTCTTAGTGTTCGTAGCTGCTTTGACGACTTTTCCCTTCCCTTTCTTCTTCTTCCAACGTCCGGCACCCTTGCCCTTCGTATTAGAAGTCGAAGCACCTCCAAACAATACCAAAGGCGTGGACTTCTTAGTCGTTGCCTCGTATTGCACCAACATATTAATCAACTCATGAATGCCCTTCTCAAGTGCGTTCATGTTGTAGTTGACGATAAATTGGTCAAAGGAGGGTGGGAGTGACTGAAGGATCACATCTATGTACGTTTCATTATCGAGACCTGCCTTTAGGTCCTCGAGTTTTTCCACCAGGCTAAGCATTTTAACCCCGTGCTCTTGTACAGAGGATCCTTCTGTCATTTTAGTTCCAAAGAACGCCTTGGTCGCGACATACCTATTATGCCGGTCCGGGACTGCATAACAATCTTTAAGACGAGCCATGATGGAAGGGACATCGTCTAGCCTTTCATATTGCTTCTGAATCTCATTGGTCATCGAAGCAAGTATGATGCTACGGACCTTCCGGTTATCCTTATGCCAAGTCTCGAACGTCTCACGTTCTTCTAGCGTGGATCCTTCCGGTAAGGTCCTAGGGAGAGGCTCGTCCATGACGTAGCCTTGGTTCTCGTAATCTAGGACTATCCTGAGATTGCGCAACCAGTCGTTGTAGTTTGTTCCATTGAATTAGTTTGTCTCAAGAATGGTGGAAAGTGGGTTCTTAGATATTTTAAAATCTACATTTTAGAAAACAGCGCGCGATCAGCACAAAATAAAAGACGTTGGTTTGATAAAAAATAATTAAATGCATGGACTTTAGTCATTTAATCCTCCCACTATTTGTACGAAAACACGGTACTCTCAAACGTGGTTTTCGGGAAATCCTTTCCAAGTGGGCTTGGGATCCACAGCGATTTTTTCCATACCCCGCTTTTACGATTCGCATGGAAAAGATCCTGTGGGAGGTATTCCATACCATTCTCGTTCCACGAGATTCCCAAGATTATTGCCTCACCCTTTCACATGATCCCGAGGACTCCAAGCGAATCATGTTAATTGGGCGTTAGACCCAACCCAATCGACCGAACCACGGACCCACTGGTACCCCCACGACTCGTGAGACAGGTAGCAGCAGCCCGCTTTTCGTTCATGACATAATGCAGCTTCCTTTAAGTACAATGACGTGCCACGACTCGTGAGACCACGCTATTGACCTAAAGCAGCTTCCTCACTATGCCATGGATTGGAAGGCATGGACAAACTCCTAGAGTTCATGTCCACTTTGTCTAGGGTCTAATATTTTGACATTGGTCCAACCAATGTGAGAGTAAGTAATGACCGAGATCCCAAATAAATAAATATCTACACATACATCCATAATGCGTAAATAAACCATCCATAGCAGTTATACGATAAATAAACAACCCATTCATTCATCATCAAACCACATGCAAAATTAAAGCCTAGCACGCCCCTGTTGGATGATCACGAGCCCGAATCCTATGCGACCCACTGAGCCCGCAGTGGATCTATGGTCAATCTAGGGTTGGTCCTATACTATTACATTAATAGTAACCCAATCATCATGCTGATGGGCCTTGGTCTCTTTTTCACTTCCTTCACTTCATGGAAAACTCCAAGGGACCTCCCGTCTGGGCTCTCCATGTGGTCCTTCCTTTTTCTCCACCAATTACAAAAAGGAAACCTCACTCCTAGTCTACTCTCATTACATATTAAAAAATAGAAACCCCAGGGAAAACCCGGGGGGAGTACATAAGGAGGGAGGTAGAATGTCTTATTATTCCAAGACAACTAGAAAGAGAGAAGGAGAAAGCAGTAAAAGAGGCACACAGGCCCAACAGAAAATAAACCATACATTCGGTCTAGGGCTCGCGATCATCCATTTCCATCCAACACACGTAATCACATGATCCAATGATATAATTAGATAATACCAACAGCATATGATTTCCAATCATAAATATCACAAATAATAAATAAATATGTGCACAACGTGTGAAAAAATAAAACACAAATATTGGTAATAATATTTTCTCGTTTTAGGAAAACCTTTCCTCATTATTTTAAGTAAAATAACCCCGGGATTCCAAATCCAATTTATTTTACTCCTAAAATAATGTCTTTTAGAAAATAGGCATAATTGAACCAAAAAACCGATTTTTTCAGAATTAATTCAAAATTAAAACTGAAAATAATTAAAAAATTAAGAGAAAAATACTGCTAGGGTTTTGAAACCCTAGCAGCAGCAGCAGCCACCGCGCCGCCGCCGGCGGCCCGCCGGCACGCACACAGGGCAGCAGGCTCAGCCTGCCGCCCTTGCGCGCGCGCAGGCCCCTTGCCTGCGTGCGCGCGCGCCTGGCCGGCAGCGCACTGCGCGGCCTGGCAATCCGGCAGGCCGCCGCGCGCGCAGGCTCCCCTGCCTTGCGCGCGCGCTGGCCTGCTGGCTGCCGGCCGTGCCGTGCGCAGTGCGCGCGCAGACGCGCACTGGGCGCGTCTGCCAGGCGCGCGCGCACAGACTCCTCCGTCTGCGTGCGCGCGCGCCTGGCGGTGTTGCCCAGAGCCCGTCCGCGCGCGGACTCGCAGGCGCGCACGCGCAGACACCCTTGTCTGCGTGCGCGCGCGCCTGCGCGCAGCCTTCCTGGCTGCGCGCTGCCCCCGCGCGACCGGCTGGGCGGGCGCGCGCAGGCCTCCCTTGCCTGCGCGCGTCTGCCCTGCCGGCAGCGTGTGACTGCGCGCGGCCAGCCCTCCCGGCTGGCCGGCTGCGTCGTTTCTCGTTTTTCGTTCAATTTTCCACCCCCGTTTCCCAAGAAAAAACAGAAAATTACCAACATTCATAAATTCACACGAATTAAAAGCAATAAATCGACATGCTTAATATAAAACATGCCAATATCACGTTTCATGCTTATAACGCACATAAACCCTAGGCCTATACACCGAACCGAGCTCTGATACCACTGAAAGAAATCCGGTGGATCGTCCCGGGAATTGCGCGAATGCAGAAGCGCGGTAAAAATAAACATATTAAAATACAAGGCATGCTTTTAATTTAAAGAACACGCTCAAGGGGTGTGCCCTTGAGGTTCCCGGGCGTTCGGTGTATCTCATGATCATAAAACAAATAAAGAAATCATGGAGGCCATAGAGTTGAAAGTTAAAGAGGGACGAAAATCTTAAAACGAGACCTACCCGTTATCGACCATCTCCCGGCCTTAGTCTAGGGCATGGAATTGGGTGTCGGTTCCCATCCAAGACTAGGAAACTATGCTACAAACTCGAGACGTGTTTACTCTATTGATCGACCTAGGGAACCTTAATGAGTCAAAACCATCTCAAAGCGCATAGGAGACATAGCTATCAAATACTGACAGGGGACAGATTCTATCTTGGAATCCACCGTCCTTACTACACACTCCGACTGCACTGGACAAGGCTTATAATGACCATATCAAAGACACGGTCACCTCTCGCCAGATCCAAGATACAACCTTCACATGCATGGACTACCATGATTCCTCAAGTCCGAGGACTAATCCCATACTATCGGAACCGGGAATTTCAGTCATGCCGACCAAGCCTCCAAGGCTTCCATTTGACGATTTCCGCGAGTCAGTTCAGTCAGTCGACTACCTTGCCAACTAACCCACTAAAATTGCATAGAAAACCTACGTCTGGAAACGATGAAACTCGGCACTCACCTAGTGAATGCAATACTTAGTTCAAGTCTCTATAGGGCACTCGAGGCCCAGTCTCGAGGTCCTCGACTTGGAACATTTCAGACCGACCCTCAAGGAGTTGGTTTCATAGCCGCCAACCTATGCGCAGCTCAACTCAATGGGTTTAACCAATCAGTCTGTGGGCATTTGCTGTGACATTGAAATGGCATTCATTGTAAGTATTAAGCACAACAAACACATTTTGCCAATGATGAATACTTACTTTATCCATTAGTATAATATTACTTTGATAAAGATCGACGAATAGTTCCCAGAACAACCAATCCAATTGACTTTCTGGTCACCTATTCTAACAATCTCCCACTTGACCACAAAGCCAATTACCCATGTTTCTCAGAGCCTTCTGAGCATGAGCAATCTACGATACCGGCTCGGTCTCGTGGGTCTACTTGAAAGATTGTGTGGATCGGCCCGGGAGATGAGCGCGAATAGCGGAAGCGCAAAATAGTGCGTAATAAAATTACAAAGCATAATTAAATGGAATTTAAATCATGCATAACATACATAAACGAATCAAGGGGTGTGCCCTTGATTCTCCCGGGCGTTCGGTGTATCTCATGTTCAATAAAACACAACATGGAGGCTATAGAATTAAAACCGAAAAAACGAAATTAAAGAACCTACCCGGTTGTAGTTTTGTCTTCGTTTCGGCTACATGCATTGTTCCCCGTTCTCCACCAAGATCTCAAAGAAGAGACCCTCTAAATCATCTCACTCGCTCCACCGGAAAGCAAACAACCCTTGTGCTAGCAAGAAATTATTTGGGGAGAAGAGACATCGATACACGCTATGAATTAACGCAATCAATGTCTCTTATGTTCTTAACTTGAATAAATCAAGAAGAACAAAGTAGTATACTTGGAGAGTGAAATAGGGATGGACGAAAATCTTGAGAGAGATGAGAGATGAGAGTTGTAGAGAATAGTAGGTGTGAGTGTGTGTTTTTTGAGTATTTATAGAAGATGGAATTCCTATTCCTTCTCAAACTCTTCCAAAGAGACACACTTTGACTAGGATTTTGACCTAGTCAAATCCTAGTCAAATTAGGCTTTGATTAAGTCAAATTAATCATGGCCCTTCATCTCATCATTTTCTAGATCAAATCTTGTCCATCCATTTTGATGGGCTTTATGGAATGGGCCTATTTAATTCTAAATTAAATATTCCCATGGACTTTATATTATATCATATTTAATATACTAAGCCCATTAATTAATTAATTAATGGAAAGGAGTTATTTAATTCTAAATTAAATAGTCCCATGGACTTTATATTAAATCCTATTTAATATACCAAGCCCATTAATTAATTAATGGAAAGGAGTTATTTAATTCTAAATTAAATAGTCCCATGGACTTTATATTAAATCCTATTTAATATACCAAGCCCATTAATTAATTCCATAGAATGGGATTATTTAATTCTAAATTAAATAGTCTCATGGACTTTATATTAAATCCTATTTAATATACCAAGCCCACTAATTAATTAATTCACCCTTTTAATCTAATTAAAAGGAAAGCCCATGCTTTATAAAATTCATAAATCTAATTTATGAACTCAAGCCCGATTATTCCAAATAATTCATCGAGGCTTGAATCTCCAAGAAGTATAATTTAATTCCATTAAATTAAACCTTCTCCCGGAATTAATTCCAAATCAATTCGGTGTAGCGGGTGTGACTCTTTAGGTTCACTTTTCAGCTAGACTTGGACCTACTTTTTGTTATTTCATAATCAAAGTAGTCCGTTACCATGGGTGGCCATCTAGCAACGGTCCATGGCACTAGAGACTAGGTGAATTTATGGTGTGAACATTTAGGCTCTGAGTTATACGCAGGTGCGGTCCTACCGACGCTCGATACGTACGGGTACGGTCCTATTGTCGCCTGTCTCCCGGCCTTTAGTCTAGGGATCGGTTCCCATCCTTGACTAGGCAACTATGCATAATGCTCGAGATAGGTTTAACTCGACGTAGGAAATCCTTTCCCACTACATCAAGTGCTATGGCCATAGACTTTGTGAGTCAAAACCATCTCCGAGCGCATAGGAGATCTTATTGTCATATCCTTTGACAGGGCACAGATCCTATCTTGGAATTCACCGTTCTTACATACTCCGACTGCACTGGACGAGGCTTATGATGACCATGTGATATAATCCCGTACTCTATCGGAACCAGGAATACGAGTCATACCGACCAAGCCCGAGTAGCTTCCATATGATGATTTCCGCGAGTCACCTCAGTCGGCCGCTCCCCAGCAGGCCGACCCACTAACACTGCTTAGACGATCCTCGTCATCCATCGATGAAACACGACAGCAGATGCTTAGTGCAAGTCTCAAATGGATTCTCGATGCCCTGTCTCGAGATTCCTTCGACTTGGAGTATTTCAGACTGATTCAACGAAGCTGATTTCATGAACCTACCTCCAAGCGTAGTTCCAATTTCCCGAAATGTTATTTCAGTCTGTGGGCGTTTGTTGTGACATCGTAACGATGCAAGTAGTAAGTACAACAAACTCATGCCTATGAATCCTTACTACATTCATTAACATAATATTACTTGTTTACAGATTGACGAATGGTTCTCAGAACAGCCAATACTATTGACTTTCTGGTCACCTATTCTAACAATCTCCCACTTGACCAATAAGTCAATTACCCACTTTGTTCAGAATCCTCTGAGTATGAGTAATCTACGATACCGACTAAGGTATTGTGAGTCCACTTATATTTCCTTGCGAAGCAGTACGGTCTAACCGTGTTACCTCTATCCACCATTGCCTCCTAGAGATGGTGGTTGTCTAAGAATATTTTCGTGGATCTTGTGATGAGATCTCATGCCAATACTCCCATAGTCAAGTTGCCTGCCATATAGGCGAACATGGCTTGGTCGTGCTAGGCGCCACGTCCATCCTATGGACGCGGTCTTCATCAGTGACCACTATCCGATGCACTCGTCATTGGGCCTGACTGTGCATACCTTTGAGACTAACTGGTTTTCACTTATGCTCTGGAAGCTAGTATCACTTTAGCCTTCCAAAACAACTCTCAACAGACGGTGCATCATGAACACATCTTTAGTCCTTATTCAGGTACTAAGGATCGTTCTTGATTGCTGTCTTCAACCCCTCAGTGCATTACCGATTTATGTTGAGCCATGCTAGAAGCACTCTCAACATCGGTTCTTATGCACCGAGTAAACATATCATATGTTTGCCTAGGGTTAAGACGTAGGGGATACTCAACATCCAAGCCTTCTCATTAGTCCACCTGTGACTAAGTTTTCTCATCAGTCTTATTATGACTGAGTCTTGAAGAACTTGTCCCTCTACATGTTTGAGTTTTCTCATCAGTCTATCACTGACTGAATCTTTGAAAAACTCAATTCATGATATGTACGTGGGAACCCTTAAAATATCATGGAGAATTTTTGTGAGTTACAGATGTGTTTTAGTGATTCCTAATGTTTTCAATTCATCCAGGAATCAAGACATTACACACTTAAACACATGGAACACCATTTCTACTCCCACTGATCACCTACGTCGTTCAAGACCGAGTCATGCTCCGTATGAGCTCGTCAAAACGAATATTCCAGTTATGCGGTGTTTCAAACCTTGTTTGAATTTCCTAGTGGATTCTATGGCTCCTCTCCATAAATCCTACTACGATGTCCAACATCACGTTCCGCAGGTCATTTGGATTACTATCCAAATTTGACCGAACATATCCCGATCACTCGTACCTCTTACGACATTCGGGTGCGTTCTTAAGGGGACTTGGAATATGATCAATTTAAGAAATGCGATTTTAAGCAACGTTTAGCATTATTCTGTCGTAAACCTACACAAACCAGACACCGAGTCTAATTTGTCTCCCACTAGTCCCTTGACGTATGTAGGATCCTTCTACATGCTCGAGGACTTTGTCGGGACATAGGCTTGCCAAACCGTGGCTCCTTGTGCGTGACTCCTAGCAAAGTGCCATGTTCCTTACGTTGGCAATTTTGAGTCT
The DNA here is from genome assembly GCA_034509735.1 of Sesamum alatum. Lineage (NCBI taxonomy): Eukaryota > Viridiplantae > Streptophyta > Magnoliopsida > Lamiales > Pedaliaceae > Sesamum > Sesamum alatum. Next base: position 5,516,554 of record JACGWO010000011.1, on the reverse strand, counting down.
ACGTCTACACGGGCTAAGGTAATTGGGTGAAACTTCGATCGATCTTCGTCTAACGAGATTCGATCGTTCCCTTTATCAGAGACCGTCATACTTGGCCTTTACAGGAAACGTTTCATTGAGAATTCCATTCCTAACTTGGATGCTCAAGAGCTCCCACTAAATACACGGCCTTTTCGATCCTATCGAAACAGGTTTAATTTTGCAACCATTTATGGTTCACCTCCTTAAGTCTAATTCCCAAACCTCCTATGGGGCCTTTAGACTTTTGAACCCTCTTATGGTCTTGTGTATTAGTAACCTACAGTTGTCTTATTGTCTCCCTTTCAATAGACTATTTGGCAAGCCTAGTTTGTCCAACAAAGAGCTTTCAGACTTTCTTCTTCATAAAAGACTTGTAAATTTAGTCGATTCGAATCATCTATTTCTAGATTCATCGAACTTTCCAATTTACTTATCCTTTACTAAGACGAAACGTCCTAGCTGTTGTAGATGCCAAATTTGTAAGTTGGTCTTGATTAATCCATTTAGATAATTTGAATTTTGAGTATCCATAAACCTTTTATGGGATGGTGTTCTAGGAATTTACGTGTAACTACTAGCAAACATGAATCAATATTCAATAATTTTGTTTGATCAAATATGTATGTAATAAAACCTTTGTCCAACAAAGAGACATACTTTTGATCATGCTAGGTTATGTAATTCCTATATTATCCTAACATGATCACGATTATGGGCCTAACAAGTCTCTAGTCCTTTTCATCAATGGACCTTACCATTGTAAAATCCTAGAACTGTTCTTGGCTTTTAAGTCCTTATTCACTTTCTGCAAACCACCCGCAGATTAGTGATAGGAATGGTATCAAATACCAAATAGAGTAAAAGTGATCATGTCAATACTCAATATCAAATTTTACCTACATTGGAGAGAGGTTTAGGATGCTCCCCTTTCCAATGGCCCTCTTCACGACAGTGAATGCTTAGGTTCTTAGAAATCTATGAACTTGACTGCTGAACCTTTTGCTCTTTCCTTTACCTCCACCTTGTGTTGTAAAGGAACAACACTTGAAGTGTTTTAATAGTTGATGTTACCTTACCCTTCTTCCTCTTTTGGCGTCTGGCACCCTTGCCTTTCGCTATGGAGGTTGAAGCCGCTCCTACTAGTACCGACGGCACAGATTTTGCAATCATTGCTTCGTACTAGACCAACATAATTATCAACCTATGAAGATCTTTTCTAAGCTCATTCATGTTGATAATTAATAGTTCGTAGGAGGGAGGAAGAGACTGAAGGATCATGTCAATGTACGTCTCTTTTTCAAGACTGACGTGGAGGTCTTTTGAGCTTCTCCACTAGGGATTGCATCATCACTCCATGTTCTTTGTACCGACATCCCTTCCGTCATCTTAGCTCCAAACATGCCTTCGTTGCATTTTACCCCACATGTTGGTCCAAGACCATATAGACACGATGCAAACGAAGCATAGTTTGAGCCAACATCATTATATCCTACTTGTCGGTGGTCATCCTTCAACTTTTGAACGCCAAGCGTTACCTTAGTTGTCGACCCCTCCGGCAAGGGCTGAGGAACGTCCTCATTCCGGTATGTGAGTTAAGGTTCTGGAAATCTAAGACCATCTTAAGATTTCGCAGTCAATCCATGTAAAATTGGTTCCCTTTTAGTGAGCCTCTTAGTGATGTGTTTGGTGGATTCTTAGACATTCACAACATACATATAAAGCAGAAAATAATAAGCAGAATGAAGTAATATTTGGTTAACTCTCGGTCTTTAGTCCTTAACCTCTCCCAATATTTCTACGAAAACACGGCACTCTCAAACGTTGTTTTCGGGAAATCCTTTCCTAGTGGGCTCGGGATCCACAGCGATCTTCCCCATACCCCGCTTTTACGATTCGCATGGGAAAAGAACCTGTGGGAGGTATTCCATACCATTCTCATTCCATGAGATTCCCAAGATAATTGCCTCACCCTTTCACGTGATCCCGAGGACTCCAAGCGAATCACGTTATTCGGGCGTTAGACCCGACCCAATCAACCGATTCATAGACTCACTGCTACCTCCACGGCTCGTGAGACAGGTAACATAGTCTACTCATCGTTCATGACAAAGTGCAGCTTCTTTTAAGCACGATAGTCGTGCCACGCCTCGTGAGACCACGCTATCGACCTAAAAGATCTTCCTCACTTTTGTCATGGATGGAAGGCTTGGACAGACTCCCAGAGTCCTAGTCCATTTATTAAGGGTCTATATTTAACTTGGTTCAACCAAGTGAGAGTTTTGATAGAACGAGACCTCATCACATATATTAAGTATTGCATTGCATGCGTTATGGCAGAAATATTCTAAGCGTGAATGTAACCATACATAAAGCATATAGAATAATCATAAGCATATAATATGCATCGCATGCAAAATAAAGCCTAGCATGCCCCTGTAGGATGATCACAAGCCCAAACCTATGCGACCCACTGAGCCCGCAGTGGATCTATGGTCAATCTAAGGGTAGGCCCTACGCTATTACAAGATTTAATAACCCATTACATGCACTGGGCCTTGTAAGTCCTCTTTATCTTCTTGGGCTCTCCATCGTGGGCCTACACCGGGCTTCTTCTCCATGGATCCTCCGTGGGCCATCTGATGGCAACCTCCATGGGCCTCCAACACCTTGGGCTTGTCTTCTCTTGCAGCTTTTATTTACAAAAAAAATAAAACCTCACCACTAATTCTACTCTCATTACATCATAAAATAAGAAACCCCAATTAAACATTTGGGGGGAGTACATTAGGAGGGAGAGAGAAAGCCTTATTATTCCAAGGCAACTAGAAGAGAGACAGAGAGGAAAATAAAGAGGCACACAGGCCACAACCCAACAAATAAATATAAATAAACCATACATGCGGTCTAAGGGCTTTGTGATCATCCTTTGTCAATCCAATTAACGCAAATAGCACAAATACATATCTCATGTAAAACATGCTATACCAACATCCATGATAATCCATACCATAAATAAATGTAGAAATTACATGTAAAATATTCACACCAAACATTGGATAATAGTGCAACCTATGCACAACGATTTTTGTTGGAAAAACCTTTTCCATAATTAACAAGGCAATATTAATTCTGTGAAATATAAAATCTCAACCAAAATTAAAATGCCCCAAGTTAATTAATTCAGAAAAATTCCCAGAATTATACAGAAAAATTAAATTTTCTGAAACACAAAAATCAACAATTCAAGAATATGCCCATTTATTCAAGAATTCCAAGATCCAACAATTTGTGCAATATTAATACATGTCAAGATCTACTCATACTCAAGCCATAAAATAACCATGATGTCCAACATCATAAAACGCAGAAATTATTGCAAAATTTCACATATGAATTTTGATCATTGGTGCAACCATTGCAAAAATTAAATCTTGTTAGGAAACCTTTTCCTCATCAACCAAGCAATATTTATTTTAGGAAATTCCAAAACTCAAAAAATAAATATTCTAAGTCAACGGGTTCAGAATAATGCATAAAATATCATAAAAATAATTCAGTAAAAACAGTTTTGAAAAACGAGCCAAAAACGGGAGAGAAACGGAAAACGGCACAGCCGGCCAGCCAGGCGCGCGCGCGCGCAGGCTCCTCTGCCTGCATGCACAGCGCGCGCGCCCAACACGCGCTTGCGCCTAGCGCTTGCGCGCGCGCGCGCGCACGCTTGGCGCGCTGGCCAGGCGCGCGCAGGCCCCTGCCTGCACGCGCGCCCGGCCGCGCCCCTGTGCGCGCGGCCAGCGTGCTGCTGCTGCCGGTTTGCCGTTTTTCACTCTTTTTCAACTTTTTTCATGCTATTTTCTGAACCACAAGATAAATTCAACCCTAGAACATGTATTAACACATTCAAGAAAACCAAGATCCAAAATCCCATGCAAAATTAAACGCCAATAAATATCTACGATAAACATGCTATAAACGTAAATTAAAACACGTTTATCATGCTTAAACGCACATAGCACATAGAATTCTAGGCCTATACACCGAACCGGGCTCTGATACCACTGAAAGATTGTGTAGATCGGCCCGGAAGATGAGCGCGAATAGCGGAAGCGCGAAATAGTGCGTAATAAAATTACAAAGCATAATTAAATGGAATTTAAATCATGCATAACATACATAAACGAATCAAGGGGTATGCCCTTGATTCTCCCCGGCGTCCGGTGTATCTCATGTTCAATAAAACACAACATGGAGGCCATAGAATTGAAACCGAAAAAAACAAAATTAAAGAACCTACCCAGTTGTAGTTTTGTCTTCGTTTCGGTTAAATGCATTGTTTCCCGTTTTGCACCAAGATCTCAAAGAAGAGACCCTCTAAATCATCTCACTCGCTCCACCGGAAAGCAAACAACCCTTGTGCTAGCAAGAAATTATTTGGGGAGAAGAGACATCGATACACGCTATGAATTAACGCAATCAATGTCTCTTATGTTCTTAACTTGAATAACTCAAGAAGAACAAAGTAGTATTCTTGGAGAGTGAAATAGGGATGGACGAAAATCTTGAGAGAGATGAGAGATGAGAGTTGTAGAGAATAGTAGGTGTGAGTGTGTGTTTTTTGAGTATTTATAGAAGATGGAATTCCTATTCCTTCTCAAACTCTTCCAAAGAGACACACTTTGACTAGGATTTTGACCTAGTCAAATCCTAGTCAAATTAGGCTTTGATTAAGTCAAATTAATCATGGCCCTTCATCTCATCATTTTCTAGATCAAATCTTGTCCATCCATTTTGATGGGCTTTATGGAATGGGCCTATGGATGCGGTTTTCGATGCAAACCACTTTCTAGAAACGACTTCCAAAGTCGCCATACATTCGACTTTCATAATGACATGTCATGGTATCCTGCTTGAAACCTTTCCAAGCTACCACACTTACCATTAAGTCCAAATGTACATATATATTGAGAGTAAATGTTATTCACATGATTCTGGAAGCTAGTATCGCTATAGCCTTCTAGAATCAACCCTCCACAAAATATGCATGAAGAACACTTCTTCAATCCTTATTCAAGTATTAAAGGTATTCTGAACAACTGTCTACTGCATTCTCGGCACAAGCCCAATAATTGTTGTTATGCCCAAAGCATACACAACATCAGGCCCAATGCATGAACAACATTTTCATGTTGTCTAAGGCAAAGACGTAGGGGATGTCAAACATCTAAGCTTTCTCATCAGTCTAGCGTGACTGAGTCTTGAACAGCTTAACCCTGTATATAGGAATCCAATTCCTATCATGGAGAATTGCATGAACAACGCTCGTGTTTCAGTGTTTCCTGACATCTTAAATTCATTCTAAATGAATAAGACGTTACACACTAAACACTTGGAAGAAATCTATCCTCCCACTGACCCTAAAGCCTATTACTGATCGAGTCATAATCTGTATGAACTCGTCAAAACAAATATTCCAGTTATACAAAATTTCAAACCCAGTTTGAATTTTCATGACGGATCCAATAGCTCTAAGCCATTGATCCAAACCCGATGTCCAACATCGCCTCTCCTTGTATCTTTTGGATAATAATCCAATTGACCGGATAGGCCCAGAAACTTATGCCTCTCAAGTAACTAAGGTATTGTGGTTATCCCTAGGAGGACTGGAATATAGTCAGTGGAATAATATAATTACAAATGATGCTTGCATTATTCTGTATTAAACCTGCACAAATCAAACACCTAGTCTAATTTGTCTCCCACTAGTCCCTTGACGTATGTGGGACCATCCCATGTACTCAAGAACTTTTTAGAATGCAGGCTTGCCAAATCATAACCTATATGGCAACTAGATCATGACTATTAGAAAATGCCATGTTTATCAACTTGGCAACCTTTCAAGTCCATGTCTAGACGGTTTAAGGTAATCCAGTGAAACCCCGATCGAACCAAGTCTAACAAGGTTCAATTTCTCCCTTATCAGAGACCGTTCAACCATGGTCCTTACAGGAAAAATTCCACTGAGTGAGAATTCCATTCTCATCTGGATATTCAAGAACTCGTACTGAATACGCGCCCTTCAATCTAATCGAAAGGTTTAATTTTGCAATCAGCTTGGTTCACCACTCCAAGTCTAATTCCCCGAACCTATACAAGGTCCTTAGACTTGTGAACCCTCTTCTGGTGTTGTGTACTCAGTAACCTACGAATGTCTAAATGGATCCAATCTAATAGACTTTTGGCAAGCCCATTTTGTCCAACAAAGAAGTCTTATAATCTTTCTATCTCAGAGAGGACTTGTAAGCTAGTCGACTCAAATTGTCTATCGCTAGACTCTTTGAATCTTCCAACTTCCTTGTCCTTAACTAAAGGGAAAGCCATCCTAGCTTATGGATGCCAAATTCATAAGTTTATCTTGATTATCCAAACAATTAACCAGTACAACGCAGGTGTCAGCCGGAAGGCTTTCCTCTTCGAATCCGTTTTTTTTCGCTCTACCGAGCAATGACAAGAACAACACACGATTAATAACGAGAGAAAGACAGACCAAATTTGTTTGAAATGGATAAACAACATGCAAAACAAGCACAAACCACCACAACCAAATGTCGTCATCCCGATCATGTGTCATTGGTTTTCATTTAAGAAGTTCAACGACCGCCAAACATACGGTGCATCTATACATCAAGGGACCGTAAATTGTTTACATTATTAGAATAGGTGACCAGAAAGCCAACTGGATTGGCGGTTTTGGGTACTATTTAGCAATCTTTATTAAGTAATATTGACTTGACGAATATAGTAAGTATTCATCTATGGCCCTATGTGTTTGTTGTGCTTAATGATTACGTTAAACGGCGTTTTAACGTCACAACAAATGCCCACAGACCAATTGGATAACCCATGTTGTTGAGTTGTGCATTGGATGGCAGCTATGAAACCAACTTCTGAGGGTTGGTCTGAAATGTTCCAAGTCGAGAACCACGAAACAAGGCATCAAGGGTCTTATAGAGACTTGCACTAAGGATTGCATTCATTGGATGAGTGTCGGGTTTCTTTGGCAACAGACGTTGGACGTCTATGAAATATCAGTGGTTAGTTGACAAGGGTGCCAGCTGACTGAACTGACTCGAGGAAATCGACATATAGAAGGCTTGGAGGCTTGGTCGGTATGACTGGAATTGCCGACTCCAATAGTAAGAAATTAGTCCTCGGACTTGAGGAATTATGACATTCGCATGCATATGATGGCTGTATTTAGGATCTGGCAAGAGATGTCCGTATCTGGGATACATTCATTATAAGCCTTATCCAGTGCAGTCGAAATATGTATTGAGGACGGTGGATTCCAAGATAGGATCCATCACCTGTCAGTATATGACAATCGAGTCTCCTATGCGCTCTGAGACGGTTTAAGATCTTAAAGTCTGTGGCCACAGCGATTGGTTGAGTAGGGAATGGTTTCCTACGTTGATCAATAGAGGAAACGTTTCTCGAGTTATTGAGCATAGCTGTCTAGTCCAGGATAGGAATCGACACCCCATTTCATACCCTAGACTTAGACTGGGAGACGGATGATGGAAGGACCGTACTCATATGCTATTCGAGGTCCTAAACGTTCACGCCAACATTCACCTAGTCTCTAGTGCCATGGACCGTTGCTAGACGGCCACCCATGGTGACGAGCGTCTTTCGATTAATGGTTAGGAAAATAATTAATTAAATTGGATTTAATTGACCAATTGTGTTGGACACAAGCCCAAGTCCAGCTGAGGGTGAACCTAAAGAGTCACACACAAATCACTATGGAATTGGTGGAATTAATTTGGAATTAAGTCTAGAAGAAACGAATTAATTTAATTAGATTAAATTAATTCAAGGAGAAAAATAGATGATTGAATCATTTATTGGAAAATCCATTTGATGGATGGTCCAAGAATTAATTAATTAGATTAGTTGATTCTTGGGCTTAGAACCTTTAAATTAATTGGATTAATTCATCGGGTTTGGATTAATTAATTGATTGGATTAAGTAATTAGAGTTTGGACTTGTGTTTATTTAATTGCATTAAATAAACTAGTTGGCATCAATTGGAAGGATATTAATTAGATTAATATCTATTCAATAAACTTTTGTTTGGACTTGATTTAATTAGATTAAATCAAGGTCTAAGACTAGTAGTGCAAGTCCATGGAAAAATACAAGTTCTAGCAAGTTAAGGAGGAATTAAATCCTCTACATATGATCACGTATGTCCAGCCATAAAGCTGCATAATGGGGTGGTTTTTTATGCCATCATGTTGGAGGTTATGCATGAAAAATATGTTAGTGTGTGTAGGTTACCTTGGAGGTAACTTGTAGTTTTGAATTTTGAATGCTACCACACAAAACTTTACACAGAAGACTTGTTTGATACTTGGTTTTTTTCTCCAGAAAAACTCATCCAAATATACTCTGAAATCTCTGATAATTTTCTCCTTTTTTGCATTCATACCTTTTGGAAAAGATTGAACAACAAAACATTCCAAAAATCACTAAACAATAGTGTTGTTTTGGAATTGTTTTTCTTCTCTTCTTTACTACTATCTAGCAATAGTTTAGAGAACTCTTCCATGGTGTGGTGTGGACAAATTAGAGGGATTCTAATTTGGATTCTCAAGTGAACACAAGGATAAACGGTGAGGGAACAACGCTAGAAACCGGTTCTGCATGCAACGAACATAAGGTTGGTTTTCATTTACGTTACATGTACCTTTTTATTTTCTTCCTTTAGCTACTTGTCCAGCATCTTCTCCTCTTTAATTTATTCTTTGAAATGCACCGAATGCCCTGGAACTTCAAAGGGAACCCCCTTTGAACCCGTTTTTAAATTATGCCTTAATATCACGTTTTACGCTTTCATTGCATTCCTGGTCCGTACCGGATTCTTTCAGTGGTATCAGAGCCCAGTTCGGTGTTGTGTCTATAGGATTTACATGCTATTATGTGTTAAGCATGACGAACATGTTTAAATTGCTTTTGGAAAGCATGATTTATGGCTTTAAAGCATGATAATATGTGTAGAAAATATGTGTTAATTTTGATTTTGAAATTATGGATATCCATGCATTTTTGAGAATTGGATATTCTGTAAATGCATGTTTATATTTTAGTTTATATAGCAGAAGTTTAAAAAAAATGGTGAAAAAACGGTGCCGGCCGCCTGACATGGGCAGCAGGCGCGCGCCCGCGCGCGTATGCCGGGGCGCTAGCGAGCGGGCGCGCGCGCTGCAGGTAGGGCGCGCGGGCATCTGCCCGTGCGTGTTGCTGGGCGCGCACGCACACGCGCCCGTCTTGGACGGCTGGCCGGCAGTACTGTTTTGTGCCCTTTTTTGCCATTTTTCTTGAAAATTGGATTTTCCTGATTTCTGCTAGTTTTGTGAATTATTAATTGTGGCATATTATTATTTTAGTTAAATTTAATTTTTCTAAAATTATTTTTTGTACCTTAGATTATTATGGAAATGGTTTCCAAACCAAAAAAATTATTTGTACGTTGGATGTGCTCCTGATATCCATACTTTTAATTACATTATTAATATGATATTTTCCGTATTTTATTATGTTTATTGTTTTAGATATTGGATATCTATTTATAAATGCATGGGATGTATTTATATGTTTGGAATATTTATATTTGATATAAATGTATTTTGTTGTTGTTTATTTGATAAACAATAAGGATGGTCGCTAGCCCATTGACCTATGTATGATTTATTTTGTTGGGTGAGGCCTGCATGCCTCTTTGTTTTTCTATTCTTTCTATCGGTTTTAGCCTTGAAATAATAAGGCTTGCTTTCTCTGTTTTAATGTACTCCCCCCAACTTCTGATTGGGGTTTCTTTTTATGTTGTAATGAGAGTAGATTAGTTGTAAGGTTTTACTTTAATAAATGTAAGCTTCCATAGAGATGAAGGCCCAAAAGAGGTCCATTGGACGGAGCCCACAACGAAAGGTCCAAGAAGAAGAAAGAAGGATTTACAAGGCCCCATTAGAATGATAATAGGATGTAAAAATTGTAATAGTGTAGGCTTACCCTAGATTGACCATAGATCCACTGCGGGCTCAGTGGATCACTTAGGATCGGGCTTGTGATCATCCTACAGGGGCGTGCTAGGCATCCTTTGCATGTGTTTAATGTTTTAATGCTTTGATGTATGATGTATTTGTAATGCATCTATTTACATTAAATGCTTAAAACTTGAGCATGCAAAATACTAATAATGATGAGGTCTTGGTCTTAATAAACTACAACTCTCACTTGGATGGTCCAAGTAAATATTAGGCCCAAAATAGAATTAAAATTCAATGGTTTGATTATTCCAAGCTTCCCATCCACAGCAATGTAGTGACGAAGCTACTTTCACCCATTCGTGGTCTCACGAATCGTGGCACCTTTGGAATGGAAGAAAGCTGCACTGTTGTTGTGAACGAATGAAATATGTTCCTATTTTCCCGTCTCACAAGTCGTGGGGAGGCGATAGTTGAGATATTCATTTGGTTGATGGGTCGAGCTTAACGCTAAGTAACATGATTCGCTTGGAGTCCTTGGGATCATGTGAAGAGGCGAGGCAAAATATCTTGGGGATCTCATTGGATGAGAATGGTATTGGATACCTCCCACAAAGGCTTTTCCATGTGAATCGTAAAAGTGGGGCATGGATTTGCATTTGTGGACTCCAAGCCCACTAGGAAATGGTGTCCCGAAAACCCCACTTGAGAGTGGTGGGCTTTTTGAAGAATAGTGGGAGGGGTTAATGACTAAAGACCAAGTCTTAACTTGAACTCAATATTATAATAATCTACTAATTTTCTACTTTACATTTTGAATGTAGATGTTTAAGAATCCACTCGTTGTAATTCTTGAGACTAAGAAATTTGACGGAACAAACTATAATGATTATCTGCGAAATCTGAGGATTGTCCTCAATTTCAAAAACCAGTCTTACGTTCTGGATAAGCCTCTTCCTCGGGTCTTGCCGGAAGGGTCCTTGTCAGAAGCCCGTTAGACATTCAATGACTGGCAGGAGGATAACCGCAAGGTCCGCAGCGTCATACTGGCATCCATGACCAATGAGATCCAGAAACAGTATGATTGATTGGATGATGTCAGCTCGATAATGCTCCGCATGAAAGACGTTTATGCGGTACCAGACCGGCATATTAGATATGCTGCGACGAAGGCATTTTTCGGAGCTAAGATGACAGAAGGGTCATCTGTACACTAGCATGGAGTGATGATGCTATCCCCAGTGGAGAAGCTCAAAGACCTCCGAGCTGATCTTGGAAGAGACGTACATCGACTCATCCTTTAGTCTCTTCTTCCCTCTTATGACTCATTTATCGTTAACTATAATATGAATGGGCTTGAAAAAGACCTTTATGAGTTGATAAACATGTTGGTCGAATAAGAGGCAACTATTGAAAAGTCTGTGCCATCTGTATTTGTGGGGGAGGCTTTGACCTCAAAAGCGAAAGGCAAAGGGGCTAGACGCTGGAGGAGGAAGAAGAGTAAGACAGAATCAGTCGTTGTAAGCGCTCAGAGTGCTCCTGTTGCCATACTAAGCATGGGCCAAGGAAAGAGGAAGGCAGTTCGATAGTCAAGGATTGCAAAAGATGTTTGCATATATTGCCATGATAAGGGGCATTAAAAAAGGGAGTGTCCTAAACTCCTCTCCAACCAAGGTATATTTGATTTGAGTTTTAACATGATTACTATTCTACTTCTTGGGTATTGGATACAAGTTGTAGAGCTCATATCTGCAAGTGGTTTGCAGGAAATGGGAAGGAGTAGAAGGCTAAGACGGAGATGGTTCTAAAGCTAGCCAATGGTCGGGCTGTTACTGCAAAAGCTATAAGACCAACTAGGCTTCGTTAGTGATAATGTTAGGATAGAGTTGATAGGTCACAATTCCGTAACCTAGCATGATCAAACTTATATTTTTTTATTGTTGGACAATGAGGATTACATCTTTTGATCAATGAAAGTTTCTTTTATTTGACAAAGAATGGTTATTCTTGTCTGCTAGGTTGTTTGCATAATTGTTTCAATATTATCCCATAATTAGATTATGAATACTCAAAACAAATGATAAAATAGATAATCAAGATAAACTCGTAGATTTGGCATGCAAAGCTAGGTCACATTCCTCTAGATAGGATAAAGAGGTTAGTAGATTCAAGGAGTCCAGAAATAGACAATTTGAGCTTGCTAGCTTGCAAGTCCTTCCTGAGCAGGAAGATGGCCAGGATGCTCTTTGTAGGACAAAGTATGCTGCTAGTGGTCTGTTGGATTAGACCTAGTCAGACATCTATGGGTCACTTAATACACAAGACCAGTAGAGGGTTCACAAGTCTAACGACCTTTGGAAGGTTTAGGAAATTAGATTTGAAGTGGGAACCGAACTGGTTGCAAAATTAACCTTCGATTGGATCGAGTGGTGTGTATGAAGTAGGAGCTCTTGATGTATCTAAATGGGAATGGAATTATTCCTGGAACGCCACAATTGAACGACGTCTTTGATAAAGGAGGATTCGAACCTTGTTGGACATAATTTGGTCGGTGTTTTCACTGAACTACCTTGGCCCATCTAGGCGTGTTCTTAACACAGTAGCCAAGTTGTAAAACATGACACTTTCTAAAGATCGTGGCCCAGACGCCATATTGGATATGGCATGGCAAGTCTATATCCTACATAGTACTTGAGTATGTAAGATGGTTTTGCATACATCAAGGGACTAGTAGGAGGCAAACTAGGTTTGAGCAGGTTCATGTGTTGTCCTAAGGGAAATTGGATTTCAGAGGATAACCGGTGTGAGGATTAGCTCCTTGAGGAATCAAGTACAGTGACATCTCAGTACGATACCGCAAACATCATTTATAATCGAGTTTGCCCACTGACTATATTCCAATTCTCCTAGGGATGACCAGAATACATTACATACCTGAGAGGTACAGGCTTCTGGGTCAGTCCGGTCAATTGCATCATAATCCAAAAGACATAAGGAGAAGCAATGTTGGACATTGGATCGAATAAATGCTTGGAGCCATGTGATTCGACGTGGAATTCAAACTAGGTTTGGAACTCCATGTAACTGGAATATTCATTTTGATGAGTTCATAAGGGGTATGACTCGATCATTAATGAGTTTGAGGGTCAGTGGGAGTTGAAAGATTGTGGATCGTCCCGGGAAATAGCGCGAATGCGGAAGCGCGGTATAAATTTAAATAAACGGAATTTAAACATGCTTTTACGAAAAATAAAGAACTCGTTCAAGGGGTGTGCCCCTGAAGTTCCCGGGTGTTCGGTGTATCTCATGAATTAAAAGCATATAAGAATCATGGAGGCCATAGGGTTTAAAGAGAGGGACGAAAAATAAATCGGAACCTACCGATTGTCGTTTTCGTCTTCTAATCGGTACTCGCGTTGTTCTCCGATTTGCACCAAATCTCGTATGTGAGATTCTCCAAATTGTGACACGCAATCCACCCACGTATCTTGTACGTCGTGCTAGAGAACGAAAAACTATATTGGAGAGGACGGATCAATCACACGTTATTGGGTTAACGGGATTAATCCTCCTATGTTCAATTGTTCCAAGAACAAAAGAACAAGAACGAAACTTGGAGAGTGAGAGAGAGAGGCGGATGAGATTAGAGGGAGAGAGCACACGAGTTGAAGTGTGTGTGTGTGTGTGTGTGTGTGTGTGTTGGAGATTCATCATCATGCTTATGGTGAGGGGCTAGGACTATTTATAGAGGAGGAGTTTAATTCTCTTCAAACTCCAACTCTAGAAGACCAATTTGACTAGGATTTTGACCTAGTCAAAGTCTTAGTCAAAGTAGTAATTTGACCTAGTCAAATTAATCCTAGCCATCCATCTCTCCTTTTAATCGCAACCATTAATTTAATTTAATGGAATATTTAAAACCTAATTAAATATTCCAAAGGGCAATAAATATAATAAATATAAATATTTATTCTAGGCCCATTAAACTAATTTTCTAATAAATCTAATTTATTAGATTAATCCCTTTTATCTAATAAAAGGAATTAATTCTCTCCAAGAAAATTAAGGACCCGATTAAATCCAATTTAATCATTCCATTTCTCCAATATTTAATTCTAAATTAAATACTTAATGTGTGTGGATTGTGTGTGACTCTTTAGGTTCACCTTTCAGCTAGACTTGGTCGGATTCCTAGAATCCGCCCATTACCATGGGTGGCCATCTAGCAACGGTCGATGGCACTAGAGACTAGGTGAATATTCGGGATGAACATTTAGGCTCTAACAATATACTTGTCCTTCTGTGTTCGGTCTCACCACTTAGGGTCTAGGGCACGGAAAATGCAGGTACCCATTTTGGACCTGAGTGTCGGTCTGTCCTTACTAAACGCCGCAAGGGAAACCTTCCCTTCTGTTCAGTTACTGTGGCCACAGATTTTAGGGACAGGACATAGAGCATATGTGAGACTCAACTGTCATTGCCTTTTGACAGGAGACAGATCCTTTCTTGCAAACTACTGTCACTCTGTACACCGGAGCTGCACTAGACATGGCTTATGACTACTCAAGTGTTTCTTGGCAATCTCTCACCATATCTAAGATACAGCCCTGATATACAGGTAAACTCAACAGTTCCTCAAGTCAAAGGACTCGACCTATAATGTTGGAACCGGGAACACACGTCATACCTAGCCGACCCTACTCAAGGTCCTCCGTAAGATGGTTCCCATGAGTCACCTCAGTCAGCTGCTCCCTAACAGGCTAACCCACTAACAATGCTTAGACGACCTTCGTCACTCGCCGATGAAATATGACAGCAGATGCTTAGTGCAAGTCTCAAGGGGAATCTCGATACCCATTTTCGAGATTCCTTGACTTGGAGATTTTCGGACTGATTCGGCGGGACTGATTTCATAGACCTACCTCCAAGCGTAGTCCCAGTCCCCGAAATACGTTTTTTCAGTCCGTGGGCTTTGTTTGCATAGTGAACAGATATGTAATGCAGATAAAGTGAACACAAACAAAGTAATGCCAAATGAATTTCACTTCTTTATTCATTAATAATTTATCAAAACCCTGAAATTGTCTAGACATAGGTTACATTTTGCCTGCCAAGATTGGCTACATGGTCACCTATTCTAACAATTTCCCACTTGACCTTGAAGCCAATCGCCCATATGTCTAATCCCCATCTTCTCAAGATGTTGTGTATGAGCGCTCTGTGACATAGGCTTTGTCAGCTGATCTGCGGTGTTGTCTGCTGAGTAGACTCGGTCCATCCGAACGTCACCTCTTCCTACCATTTCTCTTAGAAGATGGTAGCGTCTAAGAATGTGTTTGGAATGGTGATGAGATCTCGGTTCCTTTGCTTGCGCTATTGCACCGTTGTTATCACAAAAGATGACAGCAGGCTTGGCGATGCTAGGCACCACACCCAACTCTTGGATGTAGTTTCTCATTCAAATCGCTTCCTTGGCAACTTTTGAAGCTGCAGTGGTGGGGTTAGTAGTGGTTGCTTGCTTGGAACTTTTCCAAGCCACTACTCCTCCATTGAGCTTGAATACATAACCCGATTGAGACTTGGCATCATCGTCATTAGACTGGAAGCTAGCGTCGCTAAAGCCTTCCAGGATCAGTTCACCATTGCCATAGACTAACAACATTTCATTAGTCCTCCTTAGGTACTTAAGGATGCCCTTAACAGCATTCCAATGTGCCTCTCCTACACAAGACTGATATCTCCTTGTCACGCTCAAAGCGTAAGCAATGTCAGGCCTGATGCAGTGGACCGCATATTGGATGCTACCTACGGCAGAAGCATAGGGGATGACTTTCATCCTTTCAAGTTCCTCATCAGTCTGCGGGGACTGTTTCTTGGATAACTTGATCCCATGCCTTATGGGAAGGAATCCTCGTTTGGAGTTGTCCATCCGATATCTCTTTAGGACTTTCTCCATAAACGAGTTTTGGGTAAGCCCTAACATCCTTTTAGATCTGTCCCTGACAATCTGGATGCCTAGGATGTAGGAGGCTTCACCCAAGTCCTTCATGGAAAAATGGGTTGATAACCATGCTTTTGTGTCACCCAACATTCTAACATCATTACCTATGAGTAGAATGTCATCCACATAAAGCACCAGGAACACTATAGAGCTCCCACTGACCTTCTTGTATACACAAGGGTCGGATTCATTTTTGATGAAGTCATAGCCCCGTATCACTTCATCATAGCGAATGTTCCAACTTCGGGATGCTTGTTTGAGGCCATAAATGGACTTTTGGAGACGACAGACCTTCTGTTCTTCTCCAGTGACTGTGAAACCCTCCGGCTGATCCATATAGATCTCTTCCTCAATGGTTTCATTGAGGAAGGCCGTTTTCACGTCCATCTGCCATATCTCATAGTCATACCATGCTGCTATGGCGAGCAGGATCCGAATTGATTTAGCCATGGCTACCGGCGAGTAGGTGTCCTCAAAATCAACCCCGGGTCGTTGAGTGTATCCCTTAGCTACTAGCCTAGCCTTAAAAGTCGTGACTTCTCCATCAATGCCAAGTTTGCGCTTGTAGACCCACTTACGGCCAACTGGCTTAACACCTTTCGGTGGATGTACAAGTCTCCAGACTTAGTTCTCGCTCATGGAGTCCATTTTGATTTTCATGGTCTCATGCCATTTCCCGGAGTCGATGTCAGACATCGCTTCTCCATATGTCTTAGGATCGTTATCCAGTAGACCGGTCGTATTTAGAAAGCTATATCTCACTGGAGGTCTGGGCTCTCTAGTAGACCTACAGAGAACGGGAACGTCAGTGGTGACTGTGGGCGCTGACTGTATAGGAGTTGGCGGTTCAGGGACCGGGGCTGGCTATTCCTGAGGTTGTCCTTCATTCCTAGCATGCTGGACTTCTCGAGGTCGGTCAGCCCTTCGGGTATCTATCCTGAATCCTCTTAGTGAGGAATCCGCGGCTACCTCAGATGACTAGTTTCCATCACTTGATTCCTCAAAGATCAGTTCATCAGGTTGGATATCCTCTGGGAAGCCTTATTCCAAGAACACTGCATTCCTTGAAACAAATACCTTTTGTTCCAAGGGGTCATAAAAGTAATAACCCGCAGTTTCTTTCGGGTATCCAACGAACCTGCATAAGCTAGACCTGGATTCTAGCTTATCTCCCACTAACCTCTTCACGTATGCGGGGCTACCCCACACGTTCAAGTAGTTGTAGGATGCAGGCTTGCCGTGCCATATCTCATATGGCGTTTGGGTCAATACACTAGTTGGCGCAAAATTTAACAACTTGGCCGCCGTTTCCAATGCATAGCCCCAAAAGGATAAGGGCAATTTGGTAAAACTCATCATGGATCGAACCATGTCCAACAGGGTTCTATTCCTCCTTTCAGAGACACCATTCAATTGTGGTGTCCCGGGAGGTGTCCATTCTAATATTATACCATTTTCTTTTAGATAATTAAGGAACTCGGTACTAAGGTACCATGGGTGGCCATCTAGCAACGGTCCATGGCACTAGAGACTAGGTGAAATATTCGGAGATGAACATTTAGGCTCTAACAGTACACTTGTCCTTCTGTCTTCGGTCTCATCACTTAGAGTCTAGGGCACGGAAAAAGCAGGTAACCATTTTGGACCTAAGTGTCGGTCTGTCCTTACTAAACGCCGCAAGGGAAACTTTCCCTTCTGTCCAGTTACTGTGGCCACAGATTTTAGGGACAAGACACAGAGCATACATGAGACTCAACTGTCAATACCTTTTGACAGGAGACAGATCCTTTCTTGGAAACTACTGTCACTCTATACACCCGAGCTGCACTAGACATGGCTTATGACTACTCAAGAGTATTTGGCAATCTCTCACCATATCTAAGATACAGACCTGATGCACAGGTAAACTCAGCAGTTCCTCAAGTCAAAGGACTTGGCCTGTACCGTTGGAACCGGGAATACACATCATACCTTGCTGACCATACTCAAGGTCCTCCGTAAGACGGTTCCCGCGAGTCACCTCAGTCAGCTGCTTCCTAGCATGCTGACCCACTAACACTGCTCAGACAACCTTCGTCACTCGTCGATGAAATACGACAGCAAATGCTTAGTGCAAGTCTCAAAGGGAATCCCGGTACCCATTTTCGGGATTCCTTGACTCGGAGATTTCCGGACTGATTCGGTAAGACTGATTTCATGGACCTACCTCCAAGCGTAGTCCCAGTCCCCGAAAACGTTACTCAGTCCGTGGGCTTTGTTTGCGTAGTGAACAGAAATGTAAATGCAGATAAGTGAACGTAAACAAAGTATTGCCATATGAATTTTCACTTCTTTATTCATAAATGTTTTTATCAAATACCAAAGAATTGTCTAGACATAGGTTACATATTCCTGCCAAAATTGGCTTACATGATCACCTATTCTAACAATCTCCCACTTGACCTTTAAAGCCAATTGCCCATACGCTTAATCCCCATCTTCTCAAGATGTTGCGTATGAGCGCTCTGCGACATAGGCTTGTCAGCGGGTCTGCTGTGTTGTCTGCCGAGTTGACTCGGTCCATCCGGACGTCACCTCTTCCTACCATTTCTCTAAGAAGATGGTAGCTACTAAGAATATGTTTGGAACGGTGATGAGATCTCGGTTCCTTTGCTTGCGCTATAGCGCCATTGTTATCACAGAAGATGACAACGGGCTCGGCGATGCTAGGCACCACACCCAACTCTTGGATGTAGTTTCTCATCCAAACCGCTTCCTTAGCAGCTTCTGAAGCTGCTATGTATTCAGCCTCTGTGGTGGAGTCAGCAATGGTTGCTTGCTTGGAACTTTTCCAAGCTACTACTCCTCCATTGAGTTTGAATACGTACCCCGATTGAGACTTGGCATCATCGTCATCAGACTGGAAGCTAGCGTCGCTAAAGCCTTCCAGAATTAGTTCTCCATTGCCATAGACTAGGAACATTTCCTTAGTCCTTCTTAGGTACTTAAGGATGCCCTTAACAGCATTCCAATGTGCCTCTCCTGCGCAGGACTGATATCTGCTTGTCACGCTCAAAGCGTACGCAATGTCAGGCCTAGTGCAGTGGACCGCATATTGTATGCTACCTACGGCGGAGGCAAAGGGGATGACTTTCATCATTTCAAGTTCCTCATCAGTCTGTGGGGACTGTTTCTTGGATAACTTGATCCCATGCCTCATTTGAAAGGAATCCTCGTTTGGAGTTGTCCATTCGATATCTCTTTAGGACTTTCTCCATATACGAGTTTTGGGTGAGTCCTAACATCCTTTTAGATCTGTCCCTGACAATCTGGATGCCTAGGATGTAGGAGGCTTCACCCAAGTCCTTCATGAAAAACTGGGTTGACAACCATGCTTTTGTGTTTCCTAACATTCTAACGTCATTACCAATGAGCAGAATATCATCCACATAAAGCACTAGGAACACTATTGAGCTCCCACTGACCTTCTTGTATACACAAGGGTCGGATTCGTTTTTGATGAAGTCATAACCCCGTATTACTTCATCAAAGCGAATGTTCCAACTTCGGGAGGCTTGTTTGAGGCCATAGATGGACTTCTGGAGACGACAGACTTTCTGTTCTTCTCCAGTGACCGTGAAACCCTGCGGCTGATCCATATAGATCTCTTCTTCAACGAAACCGTTGAGGAAGGCCGTTTTCACGTCCATCTGCCATATCTCATAGTCATACCATGCTGCTATGGCGAGCAGAATCTGAATGGATTTAGCCATGGCTACTGGCGAGTAGGTATCCTCAAAATCGACCCCGGGTCGTTGAGTGCATCCCTTAGCTACAAGCCTAGCCTTGAAGGTTGTGACTTCTCCATCAACGCCAAGTTTGCGCTTGTAGACCCACTTACAGCCCACTGGCTTAACACCTTTCGGTGGATCTACGAGACTCCAAACTTGGTTCTCGCTCATGGAGTCCATTTCGGCTTTCATGGCCTCAAGCCATTTCCCGGAGTCGATGTCAGACATCGCTTCTCCATAAGTCTTAGGATCATTATCCAAAAGATCGGTCGCACTTAGAAAGCCATATCTCACTGGAGGCCTGGACTCTCTAGTGGACCTACGGAGAACGGGAACGTCAGTGGTGACTGTGGGCGTTGATTGTATCGGAGCCGGTGGTTCAGGAACCGGGGCTGGCTGTTCCTGAGGCTATCCTTCATGCCTAGCATGTTGGACTTCTCGAGGCTGGTCAGCCCTTCGGCTATCTATCCTGAATCCTCTAAGTGAGGGTTCCACGGCCTCCTCTGATGGTTGGATTCCATCACTTGATTCTTCAAGGATCAGCTCATCAGGTTGGATATCCTCCGGGAAGCCTTGCTCCAAGAATACTGCATTTCTTGAAACAAACACCTTTTGTTCCAAGGGGTCATAAAAGTAATAACCCGCAGTTTCTTTAGGGTATCCAACGAACCTGCATAAGCTAGATCTAGATTCTAACTTATCTCCCACTAACCTCTTGACGTATGCGGGGCTACCCCACACTTTCAAGTATTTGTAGGATGCAGGCTTGCCGTGCCATATCTCATATGGCGTTTGGGTCAATGTGCTAGTAGGCGCTAAATTCAATAATTTGGCCGCTGTCTCTAGTGCATAGCCCCAAAACGATAAGGGCAATTTGGTAAAACTCATCATGGACCGAACCATGTCCAACAGGGTTCGATTCCTCCTTTCATAGACACCATTTAACTGTGGTGTTCCTGGAGGTGTCCATTCTGATATTATACCATGTTCTTTTAGATAATCTAGGAACTCCGTACTAAGGTATTCACCGCCTCGGTCCGACCGTAGGATTTTAATTTTGCAGTTGGTTTGGTTCTCCACTTCAAGTCTGAATTCTTTAAACCTCTCAAGAGCTTCAGACTTGTACCTCATCAGGTAAACATAACCATACCGTGAATGATCATCGGTGAAGGTTATGAAGTAGGAGAACCCACCTCGGGCCTGCGTCCTTAGTGGTCCACATACGTCTGTATGGACCAAGTCCAACAGACCTGTGGCAAGCCTGCTTTGTCCTACAAAAGGGCTTCTTGGTCATTTTCCCTCTTAGACAGGATTCACAAGTTGGTAGATCGCTCAAGTCCCCAACCTCTAGGTTCTTTAAGTCTACCAACCTTTTCATCCTATCTTGGGATATGTGACCTAGCCTAGCGTGCCACAGTCGTGCGTTCCCGTTATTATCTATTTTGCGTTTGTGTTGAGCGTTAAGAACGAAGTTCGTTTGTTGCAAGATATAGAGCCCATTATTAAGTGTACCAAGTAGATGAGCAATTCCACACCTCATCAAATAAAAGCAATTTTTATTGATCATAAACTCATAACCACTATTGCCTAACAATGGAATGGAAATGATGTTTTTTAATCATACTAGGTACATAATAAACTTGCTCTAATTCTATGCTAATATTATCACTAACTACTAGAGTGGCGGATCCTACTGCTTTTGCTGAGATGGCCTTGCCATTCCCAAGCTTCAGGATCATATCCCCGCTACCCAGTTTTCTGCTTCTTTTCAGCACCTGCAAACTATCGAAAATGTGAGTTCCACAGCCGGTATCTAATACCCAAGAGGAAGAATTAGTGACCATATTAACCTCAATCACAAATATACCTTGGTTCGAGAGGAGCTTGGGGCACTCCCTCTTCCAATGCCCTTTCTCACGGCAATTGATACATATGTCATATACCCTCGACTGTTGCTTGGAGATAACCTTTCCCTTTCCTTTGCCTTTCCCCTCTTTGGCAATGGGAACACTCTTAGTGTTCGTAGCTGCTTTGACGGCTTTTCCCTTCCCATTCTTCCTTTACCAACGTCCGGCACCCTTGCCTTTCGTTTTAGAAGTTGAAGTACCTCCAAACAATACCGAAGGCGTGGACTTTTTGGTCGTTGCCTCGTATTGCACCAACATATTAATCAACTCATGAATGCCCTTCTCGAGTGCGTTCATGTTGTAGTTGACAATGAATTGGTCGAAGGAGGGTGGGAGAGACTGAAGGATCACATCTATGTACGTTTTATTATCGAGGCCTGCCTTTAGGTCCTCGAGCTTTTCCACCAGGGTAAGCATTTTAACCCTGTGCTCCTGTACAGAGGATCCTTCTGTCATTTTAGTTCCAAAGAACGCCTTGGTCGCGACATATCTAGTATGCCGGTCCGGGATTGCATAGCAATCCTTAAGGCGAGCCATAATGGAAGGGACATCGTATAGCCTTTCATATTGCTTCTGAATCTCATTCGTCATCGAAGCAAGTATGATGCTACGGACCTTCCGGTTATCCTTATGCCAAGTCTCGAACGTGTCACGTTCTTCTGGCGTGGATCCTTCCGGTAAGATCCTAGGTAGAGGCTCGTCCATGACGTAGCCTTGGTTCTCGTAATCCAGGACTATCCTGAGATTGTGCAACCAGTCGTTATAATTGGTTCCATTGAATTTGTTGGTCTCAAGAATGGTCGATAAAGGGTTCTTAGATATTTTTAAATCTACATTTAAAAATAGAGTTCGCGATCAGCAGAATGTAAAAGATGGTGGTTTGATAAATAATTAAATGCTTGGTCTTTAGTTATTTAATGCTCCCACTATTTATACGAAAATACAGTACTCTCAAACGTTGTTTTCGGGAAATCCTTTCCTAGTGGGCTCGGGATCCACAGCGAATTTTCCCATACCCCGCTTTTACGATTCGCATGGGGAAAAATCCTGTGGGAGGTATACCATACCATTCTTGTTCCACGAGATTCCCAAGATTATTGCCTCATGCTTTCACATGATCCCGAGGACTCCAAGCAAATCAGGCTAATCGGCCGTTAGACCCGAGCCAATCAACCGAGCCATAGACCCACTGCTACCTCCACGACTCGTGAGACAAGTAACAGTGGTCTACTTTTCGTTCATGACATAGTGCAGCTTCTTTTAAGTACGATAGTCGTGCCACGACTCGTGAGACCACGCTATCGACCTAAATCAGCTTCCTCACTATGCCATGGACTGGAAGGCATGGAAAAACTCCTAGAGTCCATGTCCATTTTGTCTAGGGTCTAATATTTGAACATTGGTCCAACCAATGTGAAAGTAGTAAATGACCGAGATCTCATAAAGTAAT
The DNA here is from genome assembly GCA_034509735.1 of Sesamum alatum. Classification (NCBI taxonomy): domain Eukaryota; kingdom Viridiplantae; phylum Streptophyta; class Magnoliopsida; order Lamiales; family Pedaliaceae; genus Sesamum; species Sesamum alatum. The sequence continues at coordinate 5,493,361 of JACGWO010000011.1, read as the reverse complement.
ATTAACACATTCATCCATAATGCGAAAATAAATAAATTGCATCCATAGCAGTTATATAATAAATAAAATGCCATTCATCCATCATAATAACCACATGCAAATTGGTCTCTTTTCTCTTTCTTCTCTTCATGGAAACTCCTTGGAACCTCTAGTCTGGGCTCTCCATGTGGACCTTCCTTCTTCTCCACCAATTACATAAAATTAAAACTTCACTCCTATTCTACTCTCATTACATATGTAAAATAGAAACCCCAGCGAAAACCCGGGGGGAGTACATAAGGAGGGAGGAAAAATGCCTTATTATTCCAAGGCAACTAGAAAGGGAGAAGGAGAAAGCCGAAAAAAGGTGCACACAGGCCCAACATAAAATTAAACCATACATTCGGTCTAGGGCTCGTGATCATCCATTTTCATCCAACCGATATAATCACATGATCCAATCATAAAATACATGCTAAAATCTCATGATTACAAATCACAATTATCCAAGATAAAATAAACGCGTAACGTATGAAACATATGGTACAACCGTTGGTAATAATATTTTTCCGTTTTAGGAAGACCCTTCCTCATTATTTCTAGGTAAATTATCCCCGGGATTCCAAATCCAAGATAATTTAACCTCCCAAAATAATGTCTTAGAAAATAGGCAAAATTTAAACAAAAACGAATTTTCAGAATTAATTAAAAAATTAAAACTGAAAAATAAGGAACCCTAACAACGGCAGCCAGCCGCCGCCACCAGTAGTAGCCAGTCGGCGCGTGCAGGGCAGCAGACCTGCTGCCCTGTGTGTGCAGGCCCCTGCTTGCGTGCGCGCGCCCCTGGTCGGCAGCAAGCTACACGGCAGCGCGCGCCGGAAGGCTGCCGCGCGCGCAGGCTCCCATGCCCGCGCACGCCAGTCTGCCGGCTGCCAGTCGTGCGCCTGCCCTGCGCAGGCACGCGGGCGCGCTTGCCGGGTGCGCGCGCGCCGAGGGCAGGCGCTCACAGACGGCCCTTGAACACCATTGTCTGCGTGCGTTGCCACTTGGCGGCGCCGACTCGTGCGCGCGCGCGGCCCTTCAACACGCAGTCGCGCGCGCGCGCAGAACTCATCGTAGATTTGGCATGCAAAGCTAGGTCACATTCTTCTAGATAGGATAAAGAGGTTAGTAGATTCAAGGAGTCTAGAAATAGACAATTTGAGCCTGCTAGCTTGCAAGTACTTCCTGAGCAGGAAGATGGCCAAGGTGCTCTTTGTAGGACAAAGTATGCTTGCTAGTGGTCTGTTTGATTGGACCTAGTCAGACATCTATTGGTCACTTAATACACAAGACCAGTAGAGGGTTCACAAGTCTAAGGACCTTTGGAAGGTTCAGGAAATTAGATTTGAATTGGAACCGAACTGCTTGCAAAATTAACCTTCGATTGGATCGAGTGGTGTGTATGAAATGAGAGCTCTTGATGTATCTAAATGGGAATGGAATTATTCCTGGAACGCCATAATTGAACGACGTCTTTGATGAAGGAGGATTCGAACCTTGTTGGACATAGTTTGGTCGGTGTTTTCACTGAACTACCTAGGCCCATCTAGGCGTGTTCTTAAGACAGTAGCCAAGTTGTAAAACATGACACTTTCTAAAGATCGTGGCCCAGACGCCATATTGGATATGGCATGGCAAGTCTGTATCCTACATAGTACTTGAGTATGTAAGATGGTTTTGCATAAGTCAAGGACTAGTGGGAGGCAAACTAGGTTTGAGCAGGTTCATGTGTGTTGTCCTAAGGAAAATTGGATTTCAGAGGATAACCGGTGTGAGGATTAGCTCCTTGAGGAATCAAGTAGAGCGACACCTCAGTACGATATCGCAAACATCATTTATAATCGATTTTGCCCACTAACTACATTCTAATTCTCCTAGGGACGACCAGAATACATTACATACCTGAGAGGTACAGGCTTCTGGGTCAGTCCGGTCAATTGGATCATAATCCAAAAGACATAAGGAGAAGCAATGTTGGACATTGGATCAAATCAATGGCTTGGAGCCGTCTGATTCGACGTGGAATTCAAACTAGGTTTGTAACTCCATGTAACTGGAATATTCATTTTGATGAGTTCATAAGGGGTATGACTCGATCAGTAATGAGTTTGAGGGTCAGTGAGAGTTGAAAGATTGTGGATCGTCCTGGGAAATAGCGCAAATGCGGAAGCGCGGTATAAATTTAAATAAACGGAATTTAAACATGCTTTTACGAAAGATAAAGAACTCGTTCAAGGGGTGTGCCCTTGAAGTTTGTGGGTGTTCGGCGTATCTCATGAATTAAAAGCATACAAGAATCATGGAGGCCATAGGGTTTAAAATAAAGAGAGGGACGAAAAATAAATCGGAACCTACCGATTGTCGTTTTCGTCTTCTAATCGGTACTCGCGTTGTTCCCCGATTTGCACAAAATCTCGTATGTGAGATTCTCCAAATTGTGACACACAATCCACCCACGTATCTTGTACGTCGTGCTAGTGAACGAACAAGTATATTGGAGAGGATGGATCAATCACACGTTATTAGGTTAACGGGATTAATCCTCCTCTGTTCAATTGTTCCAAGAACAAAAGAACAAGAAATGAAACTTGGAGAGTGAGAGAGAGAGAGGCGGACGAGATTAGAGGGAGAGAGCACACGAGTTGTAGTATGTGTGCGTGTGTTGGAGATTCATCATCATGCTTATGGTGAGGGGCTAGGACTGTTTATAGAGGAGGAGTTTAATCCTCTTCAAACTCCAATTCTAGAAGACTAATTTGACTAGGATTTTGACCTAGTCAAAGTAGTAATTTGACCTAGTCAAATTAATCCTAGCCATCCATCTCTCCTTTTAATCTCAACCATTAATTTAGTTTAATGGAATATTTGAAACCTATTTAAATATTCCAAAGGGCAATAAATATAATAAATATAAATATTTATTCTAGGCCCATTAAATAATTTTTTAATAAATCTAATTTATTAGATTAATTCCTTTTATCTAATAAAAGGAATTAATTCTCTCCAAGAAAATTAAGGACCCGATTAAATTCAATTTAATCATTTCATTTCTCCAATATTTAATTCTAAATTAAATACTTAATGTGTGTGGATTGTGTGTGACTCTTTAGGTTCACCTTTCAGTTAGAGTTGGTCGGATTCCTAGAATCCGCCCGTTACCATGGGTGGCCATCTAGCAACGGGCCATCGCACTAGAGATTAGGTGAATATTCGGGGATGAACATTTAGGCTCTAACAGTATACTTGTCCTTCCGTCTTCGGTCTCACCACTTAGGGTCTAGGGCATGGAAAACTCAACTGTCAATTCCTTTTGACAAGAGACAGATCCTTTCTTGAAAACTACTGTCACTCTGTACACCGGAGCTGCACTAGACATGGCTTATGACTACTCAAGTGTTTCTTGAAAATCTCTCACCATATCTAAGATACAGCCCTGACATACAGGTAAACTCAGCAGTTCCTCAAGTCAAAGGACTCGACCTGTACTGTTGGAACCGGGAACACACGTCATACCTAGCCGACCCTACTGAAGGTCCTCCGTAAGACGGTTCCCGCGAGTCACCTCAGTCAGCTGCTCCCTAGCAAGCTAATCCACTAACACTGCTTAGACGACCTTCGTCACCCGTCCATGAAATACGACAGCAGATGCTTAGTGCAAGTCTCAAGGGGAATCTCGGTACCCATTTTCGAGATTCCTTGACTTGGAGATTTCCGGACTGATTCAGCGGGACTAATTTCATGGACCTACCTCCAAGCGTAGTCCCAGTCCCCGAAATACGTTTTTTCAGTCCGTGGGCTTTGTTTGCGTAGTGAATAAATATGTAATGCAGATAAAGTGAACACAAACAAAGTAATGCCAAATGAATTTTACTTCTTTATTCATTAATAATTTATCAAAACCCTGAAATTGTCTAGACATAGGTTACATTTTGCCTGCCAAGATTGGCTACATGGTCACCTATGCTAGCAGTAGTTTGGTTGTGTTCCTAGTGTTTAAAGTGTGTAATGTCTTATTCATTTGGAATGAGTTTAAGATGTTAGAAAACACTGAAACACGAACATTGTTCACGCAATTCTCCATGAAAGGAATTGGATTCCTATATATAGGGTTAAGCTGTCCAAGACTCACTTAAGGTTGACTGATGAGGAAGCTTAGATGTTTGACATCCCCTACGTCTTTGCCGTAGCCAACATAAGTATGTTGTTTAGTGCATTGGACCTGATGTTGTGTATGCTTTGGGCATAATGATGGAAATCGAGTGTGTACCAAAGAGGCAGTAGACTGCTGTTGAAAACAGTCTTTAATACCTAAATAAGGATTAAAGAAGTGTTCTTGATGCACGTTCTATGGAGAGTTGATTCTGGAAGGCTGTAGTCATACTAGCTTCCAGTATCATGTGAATAATATCTAGTCTCAGTATGAACATGTATTCAGGCTTAATGGTAAGGTGGTGGCTTGGAAAGGTTCCAAGTGGGATACCACGACGGTCCATGAAAGTTGAATTTATGGCAACTTTAGAAGTTGCTCCGGAGAGTGGTTTGGATGAAAATCCACATTCAATGGTTGGGTGTGGTGCCTAGCAGGGCTGAACCAGTAGTTACCTTGGAGGATAACAACGTGGTTGTAGCGCAAGCTAAAAGGACCGACATCTCATCATGGATCCAGAAAAATTCTTAGACAATACCATCTACTTGGAGCAATGGTATGAAGAGGTGACGTGCAGTTGGACTGAATCATCTTGGCAAAAATACAGTAGACTCGTGATACTTAGCCAGATATCGTAGATTACGTATGCTCAGATAAGTCTGAGCGACATGGGCGATTGGCTTTAGGTCAAGTGGGCGATTGTTAGAATAGGTGACCAGAAAGCCAATTGGATTGGCGGTTTTGGGTACTATTTAGCAATCTTTATTAATTAATATTGACTTGATGAATATGGTAAGTATTCATCCGTGGCCTATGTGTTTGTTGTGCTTCTTAATTACGTTAAACGGTGTTTTAACGTCACAACATTGCCCACAGACCAATTGGATAACCCATGTAGTTGAGCTGCGCATTGGATGGCAGCTATGAAACCAACTTTTGAGGGTTGGTCTGAAATGTTCCAAGTCAAGGACCTCGAGACAGGGCATCGAGGGTCCTATAGAGACTTGCACTAAGGATTGTATTCATTGGATGAGTGTCGTGTTTCAGCGGCGACAGACGTTGGGCGTCTATGTAATATTAGTGGTTAGTTGACAAGCGTGCCAGCTAACTAAACTGACTCGAGGAAATTGTTATATAGAAGGCTTGGAAGCTTGGTCGGTATGACTGGAATTTTCGGCTCCCATAGTACGAGATTAGCCCTCGGACTTGAGGAATCATGGCAATCGCATGCATATGATGGTTGTATCTAGGATCTGGCAAGAGATGACCGTATCTGGGATACGTTCATTATAAGCCTTATCCAGTGCAGTCGGAATATGTATTGAGGGCGGTGGATTCTAAGATAGGATCCATCACCTGTCAGTATATGATAGTCGAGTCTCCTATGCGCTCTGAGACAGTTTAAGCTCTTAAAGACTGTGGCCACAGCGATTGGTCGAGTAGGGAATGGTTTTCTACGTCGATCAATAGAGCAAACGTGTCTCGAGTTATTGAGCATAGTTGTCTAGTCCAGGATGGGAACCGACGCCCAATTCTATACCCTAGACTTAGACCGGGAGACGGATGATGGAAGGACCGTACTCGTATGCTACTCGAGATCCTAAACGTTCACGCCAACATTCACCTAGTCTCTAGTGCCATGGACCGTTGCTAGACGGCCACCCATGGTGACGGGCATCTTTCGATTAATGGTTAATTGGAAAAAAGTTAATTAAATTGGATTTAATTGACCAATTATGTTGGACGCAAGCCCAAGTTTAACTGAGGGTGAACTTAAAGAGTCACACACAAATGACTGTGGAATTGGTAGAGTTAATTTGGAATTAATTCTAAAAGAAATGAATTAATTTAATTGGATTAAACTAATTCAAGGAGAAAAATAAATGATTGGATCATTTATTGGAAATCCATTTGATGGATGGTCCAAGAATTAATTAATTGAATTAGTTGATTCTTGGGCTTAGAACCTTTAAATTAATTGGATTAATTTATCGAGTTTAGATTAATTAATTGATTGGATCAATTAATTTGAATTTCGACTTGTGTTTATTTAATTGGATTTAATAAACTAGTTGGCATCAATTGGAATGATATTAATTAGATTAATATCTATTCAATAAAATTTTGTTTGGACTTGATTTAGTTAGATTAAATCAAGGTCTAAGACTAGTAGTGCAAGTCCATGTAAAAATACAAGTTCTAGCAAGTTAAGGAGGAATTAATATCCTCTACATATGATCACGTATGTCCAACCATAATGCTGCATAATGGGGTGGTTTTTAATGCAATCATGGTTGGAGGTTATGCATGTAAATATGTTAGTGTGTGTAAGTTACCTTGGAGGTAACTTGTAGTTTTGAATTTTTAATTCTACTACACAAAACTATACACACAAGACTTGTTTGATACATGCCTTTTTTTTTTCTCCAGCAAAAACTCATCCAAATATACTCTAAAATCTCTGCAATTTTTTTCCTTTTTTTTGTTCATACCTTTTGAAAAGAATTGAACAACAAAACATTCCAAAAATCACTACACAATAGTGTTGTTTTGGAATTGTTTTTCTTCTCTTCTCTACTACTATCTAGCAATAGTTTACAAAACTCTTCCATGGTGTGGTGTGGACAAATTAGAGGGATTCTAATTTGGATCCTGAAGTGAACGAAAGGATAAACGGAAAGGGCACAATGCTAGAAACCGGTTCTACTTGCAAACAAAACACAAGGTTTGTTTTCATTTACGTTACATGTTCCTTTTTGTTTTCTTCTTTAGCCACTTGTCCAGTATCTTCTCTTCTTTAATTTATCCTTTGACATACACCGAACGCTCGGGAATTTCAAAGGGAACACCCCTTTGAAACCGTTTTAAATTATGCCTTAATGTCACGTTTTTACTCTTCCGTTGCATTCTCGGGTCGTACCCAATTCTTTCATACATCATCCTAGACTAGAAACATCTACCTGCCATTTAAACTACACTACACCCATAAACTACCAATCAACCACAACCCCCGTGCCTGAAAATCAAACACAACAACACCATTTTGCATCGGTCCAACATTTTAAAAGAACACCTGAAAGAACTAAAGACAACTTTTGACGACATCTGAAAACTAACCCACTCGCAACCAAACAACAGACCAATACAACGCAAGTTTCCGCCAAGAGGATTTCCTCTTGGATTCTATTTCTTTCTCTCCATCGAGTAAGCACATAAACAATTCACAACTAAGAACGAGAGAAAATAGACACCAAAATTTTGTGTAAAATGGATAAATAGTGTGGAATACAAAGACCAACAACGATTTTATAGCCTCACCCAAACAACATCGTCCATCGATCAAAACACAATTCACCAAAGTAGCCTCCACACAAGGGAGCAAAAGGCAAAACAACTGCAGTTCAAAGCATGATAGCAGAAAATAGTATCGTTCGACATGCACATGAGCAAAAAAAATTTCTTGCACCAAAACTCACTATTGTGGACAGACATTGCCACAAGCAATACGACCGCGCTTCAAGGCAAAGAATCTCAAAACATCATCATTTCGTTTACAATCGAGGGAAACAAAAAACAAAACATTGGACCAAAACCGGTGCTATAGAAACGCCTATCGCCACAAGGTATAAGCAACGAAAATGACATTGTTTCAAACCAATAAAGTTAAAAATGATGTCGTTTTATTTGCACTCAGGGGAAAAACCTAAAGCGTTGGACCGAAAATAGTACTGTATCAAATGGCTATTGCCACAATGAGCGAAAGAAACAAAATGATCGTGCTTCAAAGAAACGAACTTGAAATATCGGCTTTTCATGCAAAAATGAAAAAAAATAAACAATTAAAGCATTAGCCAAAATTGGTTTATGTCAAAACCCACCTCGCCACTTATAGTTCGTAGTAATACACACATGTAGACACCAAGCAATCAAGTTCCCAACATTTGATGAGAAATTCTTGGAAATTAATATAATTTGATTGTGGAGTCCAGAGGATAGGGGTGTGGAGGTCAAAGCCCAAAGGACGCGTGGGAATGAAAGGCAGGTTGAAACTGCTGAAGAAATGCAAGAAAAGAACAATAAGAGTGAAAAAATGCCCATTCTGCTAATAATAGAAATCGGGTCAAACCCTTCAATTAAAAGGATATTTGTTATAGTAATTCAACATTCTAAGTAGAAAACCATAAAAATGTTTGACAATTTTTTATATTTTCATTTGTTCCACCCTATATCTATGTTGTTTTTGTGTGTTTAATACTAGTTTTTTTTTTCCCAATTATGATAGGTATAGGTGATAAATTATTTGACATTGTTATACACATCTGGAGACCACCCACCTCACAGTGTCCTGCATCTGTAGGTCTAGGTGATGGACATCAATGCCTAATCATGTGATTTGTTTCTTTTTTAATGAAATATGTTGGTTTTTGTTGGTAACTTTTATTGATGATGAATATTGGTATACTTTTATGTGTTGATGGTGATGAATGTTGCATAAATATTTAGGCCAATTGAGATATGTTTCTAGACAATTTATTATTGGGAATTATTTTTTTGTGACAACTTACATTAAAGATTATCGTCAACAGGTTATTATTCAATGTTGGTGCATATGGTCATTTCTCGAGTAGGATAATTGAAACTGCCAGGTGCGTCTTCTCCAATTGGTAAACACCATTACAGTAAACCATGTTTTGGGCACTTGTAAGACTACTTACCAGAATTAGTACTCATTTCATACACCATAATAATGGTTTTCTTTAAATATCCATATTTCTTACACCTCTTTTCGATATTTCAATCTATTTTTACTATAATATGAAGTGCTCCATTGAGAAGTCATGTAAAAATTGTATGGAAAGGCTTAATACTAAAATATGTCTATATAGGAGCATTTCCAACGACTATAAATGGTCAAAATGACTAGTTTTAGGAGGAAAACATAAAGAGATAATTACATTTATACTCTCTAATCTATGGTCTATTTACATAAATCATCACTGTCTTTCGGACAATTATTGATACATCCACAAGAAATATCAACTTTATTTACACAAACCACCTCTATTTTTTAGAAAATTACGCATACCCCACAAAAAAATATCAACATCATGGATTACACAATCTTTCCCTATTTTTTTTGCTGGAGGGGTGGTTTATTTAATTATTTAAGGCGGTGGTGGTTTGTGTTAACAGACCTTAAGGGGTGTTAATGTAATTATCCCATAACATAAAATATAACATTAAGTACAAAATATGATAGATCATAACATTTAACCTCCTTAATGTCTAAAAACATTACAATTTGATTCAAATGGCATTTTGCTTCAAAAAATAGTTAAATTATAGTCAAATTTTTTATCAGGGATATTTTTAAAATAAACACGTGAATAAATTCATTGGAACCCTACCGATAAAGTTATATATAAGACAGAACAAACCTTGGGTAGGGTAAATATAATTTTTGATCTAATAGAAATGTACTTGTAATTATACTAAACTTCAAAGGATGTGGACGTAATTACACCATTTTTCATATAGCAACTAGACTATTCATATTGTACTTAATCTATGGATTAGATATACCTATATTACATATGAAATTGTATTCTGTAAAAGAACATAATACTTGTGAATGCATAAGTCTTTCTCCCCAGCATATCTAATTAGTTATACTCTATTTAACTTATATTATTACATGAAATCAGGAAACTTCAAATTTATTTTTAAATAGTGAATCAGCAAAATTATATTTTCATTCAGACATCAATAAATTAAGTACCTTGAATGAGTGAATAGAAAATAGACTTCTAAATGAAAAATGTTGATTTCTCTATATTTATTTAACTGATAAAGTCAAAAAAGTTGAATTCTTAAATTGATAGGGGAATACTGTATCATAGAATTGTTTAATATGAATTCGTTGTTTTACAATTCATTTACAAAAATATATTCAAAATAAATAAGCTATAAGCTATAGTTACTGATTTTAATGTTGATTATAATACCCATGTAAACTATCCAATAACATATAACTCTGGGCTTATTTATTTTAATAAAAAAAATAACAAAAAATGATGGCTTTTTAAAATTGTTAACAAAATTAGGGAAAGTTGTGGATGGTAAGGCAAGTCGTGGATGCCATATATATTTTTTTTAATGTTCATGTCGAGTCCTGGATTTGTGTTTGTTTTTTATTTCAACTTTAATATTATTCGTTAGAATTATTAATTAATTAATAACTATAAATTTAAATATTAACTAATTATAATCATTACTAAATTTAACAATTCAGATACCAAAAAAATTACGATAATTTGAGATATTAAAACTGACAGTTCATTCCATAAGTGCGTGGCGTGGTGCCGAGGTCTTCTTATTTCCTTATATTTTGTGTTGACTCGTTTTGCTCATTATCATCATCACTGACATTAATATGCAACTGACTTTATGATGTTGTAGAAATAGACTCCAGATAATCATGATATGCAGTAAATGATGTAAATGGAATTGGTGAACCGTTATATCCTGGTACATATGTTTGGTTAATGCAAAGGCTAAGGTCAAGATCAACATGTCAAAATAAGCTTCTGCATGGCTTGGCATGTATGCAGCTGATTGAAACCAATCATCTTATTGTGGCGGTTGAGACTTGGATTAGTCCTTTTTATTAATGAAATATTAACTTCGGAGAGTTGTTTCCCGGACGACCTTCGGCACTTGTTCACCCTATTAAGCTTTGGAGGTGCCTTCTAGGGAATTCCTCTTACTTTGGACTAGGCACGTAGCCATCTTATGTGAATGTTGAGGTGTACGAACTGTAGAAGGACCAGTTACATTCACCCCAACAGTATCACCTTCAACTCAACTAGTAGACATTCTGCTACGACTTCCCCTTATCAGTGAGATGTGGCCGAGCATTCTTGTGGGAGGCTACAATTTGATCGACCATATTCTGTGTTTGTTGAGACTGTGTGATAATCTCATACACATGTTGTAATTCGGCTTTGACTCGATCAACCAATTGGTAGTAGCCTTCGATATCGTGTGGTCTCAGACCACAACTTAATAGAAGGGATTGCATCTATTCAGCCCGAATTACGTAGAAAATAGTGAATTTTGATGTAAAAGAAAACGTGTAAAAAATAAAGTATGTTATATTATATAACATACCACAATTTGCAACATGGATGCATCTCCCGGTTGGTACCCACTTTGCACATGCCTATCAGTAGATGATTATACAAAATTACAAGTTATATTAGTGTACCAATCCCAATATCCACATTTTGCATCTATTTCATTAGGTTTGTAAGATGGATCGGCCCTGGAAAGGCGCGGCGGAAGCACTGGAGTGCGTAATATAAAAGCGTAAAGCGTAAAATAAACAGAATTAAAGTATACATCAAACATGCATAACGGATAAAGGGGTGTGTCATTGATTCTCCCGGGCGTTCATTGTATCTCATGTTAAAAAAAAGTACACAACATGGAGGCTATAGAATTAGGAGGAACAAGAAACGTAAAGAGAGAACGTTATCCTCGTAGTCTTCTTCGTTCGGCTGCATGCATTGTTCCCCGTTTTTCACCAAGATCTCAACGTAGAGACCCTCTAAATTGTCCACACGCTTCACCGGATACCAACGAATTCTGTGCTAGCATGAAATCATTTCGGGGAGAAGAGACATCGATACAACGCTACTGATTAACGGTACCAACATCTCTTATGTTCTACCTTGAGTGAATCAAGAAGAACAAAGGAAAAAACTTGGAGAAGTGAAGAAGAAGATGGACGACAAAGAGAGAGAGAGAGAGAGAGAGAGAGAGAGAGAGAGAGAGGAGATGGCATTGTGGTGTGTAGAGATTGGTATGTCAAATGTGTGTATTTGAGTATTTATAAGGAATTCGTATTTCTAATCCTACTAAACTTATTTCAAAGAGCCACATCCTAATAAACTAGGGATTTGACCTAGTCAAATCCTAAGTCAAATCCTAAGTCAACTAGGATTTGACCTAGTCAAATCTCATCCTAGGATGAATCCTAGCCCTCCATCTCAAAACCTCTAGAACAGATCTCGTCCATCCATCCTTGATGGGCTTTATGGAATCGACCTATTTCAATCTAATTTAAATAGTCCAAAGGTCAAATGAACTTTATATTAAATTTTATTTAATATTCCAAGCCCACTAATTAATTCACGCTTTTAGTCTAATTAAAAGGGAAGTCCATGCTCATTAAATCCATAAATTTAATTTATGAACTTAAGCCCGACTAATCCAATTAATCCATGATGGCTTCTCCAAGAAGTATAATTTTATCCTATTACATTAAACCTTCTCCCGAAATTAATTTCAAATTAATTCCTTTCACATTCGGTGAAACGGGTGTGACTGTTTAGGTTCACCCTCAGCTACACTTGGACATACTTCTTGTAGTCCGTCATTATGGGTAGCCATTTAGAAACGGTCCATGGCACTAGAGACTAGGTGAATATGTGGTGTGAACATTTAGGCTCCGAGGTACATACATGTAAGGTCCTACTGTCGCCTGTCTCCTGGCTTTAGTCTAGGGCATGGAATAGGATGTCGGTTCCCATCCTTGACTTAGGCATCTATGCTTCGAACTTGAGATAGGTTTAACTCTACTATTGATGTAGGAAATCCTTTCCCACTCAATGTTATGCTATGGCCATAGATTTTGGGAGTCTAAACCATCCAAGAGCGCATAGGATATCTTGTTGTCATAATCTTTGACAGGGAACAGATCGTATCTTGGAATCCACCATCCTCTCTATGTACTCCGATTGTACTGAACAAGGCTTATGATGGTCATGTTTTACGACACAATCACCTCTTGCCAGATCCAAGATACAACCTTTGTATGTAAGCGACTGCCGTGATTCCTCAAGTCCGAGAACTAATCTCGTACTATCGGAACTGGGAATACAAGTCATAACTACCAAGTTCGTATGGCTTCCATATGACGATTCTCGCGAGTCACCTCAGTCAGCCGACACCTTTGTCAACTATCCCACTAATATTACGTAGACATCCAATGTCTGTCACCAATTAAACGCGATACTCATCCAATGAATGCAATCCCTAGTGCAAGTCTTTATAGGACCCTCGATACACAATCTCGAGGTCCTCAACTTGGAGTGTTTCAGACCGATCCATAGAAGTTGGTTCCATGACCGCCAACCTATGCGCAATCCAAGTTCTTGCGTTCATATGTTCGATCTGTGGGTTTTTGTTGTGACACCGAAACCACATTCGATGTTAGCAATAAGCACAACAAACTCATCGTTGCCAATGATAAATCCTTACTACATTCATCAACATAATATTACTTTAGTTCGAAGATTGGTGAATAGTTCTCAGAACAACCAACCATATTGACCTTCTTGTCACCTATTCTAATAGGGTGGTCGACGCACATTCGTATTATTTCATCTCCGCTACCTACTAACGTAGTGTATGTGTTGTAGGGCCCAGTCTATGCCTGTACGTGCTTTACGGGATATCTGATGTAAGCTTATGTCCCGATCGTCTGGCAATTGTGGAATGTATTGCTTCATTTCGAATTGGCAAAGAACCTATTCGGAATGATGTATTGTCAACATGGCATAAAAGATTAGAGGACATATTGATATCCACAGTTGGGATTCAAACCAACCCTGGACAGACTTTCCATATAAATTGTTCAAACGTTGGTCTCAAAAAAGTGTTGAGCATACGGTGACGAGATACCATTAGTTTGAACAACCTCGGTTGTTACAAAGCTCCAGCATGGACATGGATTAAATATCTAAGTTGTCACACAAGAATGTTCATGTGGCAAATGGAGTCAATTTAGGATCCGTTGCTCTCACGTTCAAAAGATATGTGCTGCATATAGGATTAGCACGATATCAATGGTTAAGAATTATTATAATCTAATGGCTTACAGAAAGACATATTCTATGTCTTTCCAACCATTGATGTCAGAAGATTATTGAGATGTTCTGAAATTTGAGTTGGTCCACTACACTACTCTTCATGAGTCTACTCGTCTTGGTTGAAGCTAAACAACACGTATTCAAAATGAGATGGACTGACCACAAGTGTGTGAAAGACAACAATCCCAACAAAGCGAGGGTAATTCAACACAAGCTAATGAGTCAGTGCAGAGTCGTACACGTTAAATAATATTTATAATAGTTGATAGCATCCACGAGTTGTTTTAATTTTGTTAACAATTTTAAAATGTTATTTTTTTATTTATTAAAATAAATAAGCCCATAACTCTGGCAAAAGCGCATGGAGACTCATGTACAAAAAACCAAAACGAGAAATAAACAAAACAAACAGGCACTATTCATCATATTCCTCCTGAAGCTGCTGCTGCGGTACTCTCAACAATATATATATATATATATATATATATATATATAAGGTTACAGTAACTAAAAATAAAATATTAGAGTGGTGCACCTATCTATTAATATATATATTTGAAGGAAGTCCTTTGACCCCAATTCTTCAATTTTGATCAAATAGTGAATTCATAAAATTTAGAATTTTTTTAATTATAAAATACTTTAATTGGTAGGTTAATATTAATAACAAGCAATAATGGCATCTTTAATAGCTTTCAATTAATGTGACCTCTTTAAATTACATTTCATATCTTTTATTATATTTTATTTTGAATATATTGATTCTAATAATATATATATATATATATATTCCCCACCCCTATCTATTCTATTATGTATAACCATAATCATTTTCTAATTTTTAATTTTATATTTGAAGGGGTCCGTAATTTTATATTGCACATTGTCAATAGTTTTCAATTAATTTGACCTCTTTAAATTACAATCCATATTTTATTATTATATTTTATGATTATATATATATTGATTCTAATATATGTATTTCTCAGTCCCATGTATTCTATTATCAATCAATATATATATATATAGATTTGAAGTACGTGATTTTTGAATTATTTAATTATCTAGAAAAAATCTAATAATTGGTTGCTTTAGTTTTAGCAAGAATTATTATTTTTAAGAAAAACAGTTAATGACAAACTAAATCCATAAATTTTGCATGAAAATTTCCAATTGATTGATTAAATTTTAGTAGAAATTCTAATTTTGTCTTTTTAAAAAAATTCAATTACCAAACTAAATCCCTAAAATTTTGCAATTTTTGCATGGAAAAATCTAATGATTGGTTTAATTTTGGTAGGAATGTTAATTAATTGCTTCCTTAAAAAAGTTTAGTTACTAAAATAGATCCTAAAATTTTGCATGAAAGCAAGAAACTCTCATCAGGATATGTAAGGAACACCAAAAATAAGCAATAATTAACAAAATTTGCTCAAAATTTCATAATGCACCAAAAGCAACCCATTGTCCATCATTATAAATTCAGAAATTTTTTTTCTTGGTTTTACTGATCACGCTCAACTTTTTTAACCATGAATGAAGGTTTTTTTTTAGATGCATGTTAGTTAGCTACATCATTAGTCATATGTATACTTTTTTGTATGATAATAACAAATTCTTTTTATATGAAAAATATGTTCTTATTTTTTTTCTTTTTAAATCTATTTAGACTTCACCTTTTTATTATTAGGATTTTTACTTTTATATGTTGTTTTTCCTCTTTGTGATTTCATGTTGCATTCAATTAAGGTATGGAGTAATTTATCATAATAATCAATTAATTTTGTTGATGATTTGTTCTTTATACTCACTCAAACTATTCTTTTCATTTGTAACAATAATTTTTTAATTATTCAGTCATATATTATCACATGCTTTAATTTTTCTTTTCATACTTAATATGAATATTTTTTTAAAATTTTTATTACTTTTTAAAGTCTATTTTCTTTAATTGTTTTTTTATAGTGCTTGATGATCTAACTATTATTTGCATAGTTTTATTTTTTCAGTTGGCATATGTGTCTTGATTTTTTGACTTTTCTTATTCTTTTCCCCAATACAAAGATATTTAGTCATTGTTTCTCATAGTTTTTCATATAAATTTATTTATTTTGTTTTATTTTTTCTGTTTTTCAAAGCTATCCAATTTATGTGTTATCCTTATGTGATTATTGTTTTTCTTCTTCTTTTTACCTTTTATTTTCTTATTGTGGGGCGTGAGATATTTATTCTATTTGTTTGTTTAAATGAAAATAAATTTTGAGAGTTACAGATCTCACTTTAATATATATTCATTTTTTTTAAGTTTTGTTTTTGACTTATTTAGATATTAAGGAGATTAATTAATATGACTAAAATAGACTTACTTTTGTAGTACATATATTCACTCTCTCATTGACTAATGTTATTTATCAAAATGCTTATATTACATTTTGTGTTTTTGATATTTGAATTATAAAAAATAAATAAATCATGTGAGAATATGAGTGATTCATCGATATTTTACTATTTGTTTCAATTATTTTTTTCCTTTTTTTTTTGTTTTTCTTAGTTTGGTTTCCATTGAATTTGTGTAATATGATTCAAAATTTTCAATAATATTGTGGGATCCCTAGATTTAATCTTATTACTCTTCTAAATTAATCATCTATTGGATTTTGTGTGATGAATTCTATGTTTGATTTTAAACGAGTTAATGATGTAAGCTACTAAATGCATGTGATCATGATAACCAATGTTTTATTTTCCATCTTAAAGTTGAATTGTGTATATTGATGTTAGCATTTAATAAATTTTTGTTGCACTTGGAGGATAATAATATTGTTTGGATAATCATAAGTAAGGTAAGCAATTTTTCAGAAAATTCTGAGTTTTTATTAAGTAACAATTTATCCCTTTTGTATCATTTCAAAATTCTAGATTTCAATTTGAATAAAGCCCTTCAACATTTGTCACTAATTAAATATGAAGGAATGAGACATATTCATCAACAAAATTTTGTTACACCAATTTGAAAGTGGGTATTTATATTGATACTTACACTAATTATATATATAGTGTAACAATATTGATCATACAATTGAGTCTATTGACTCTATTCGACATATTCATATTTGAAATTTGGATCGATTTTGAAAATTATGTTATAAATTTTAGATGGTGTATTGATTTGTTATTGAACTCATGGTTAAGTTTGTTTTGGGAACATTTCTTATAAGATGGTTATTATTATTTAATGTATATGTATGAATAAAACTTATTTTATTTATATATATTCATATATATATATATATATTCTTTTAATTATAAGTTTTATTATTATTGATCCATGACAATTTCAAATAAAATTTAATTTTGTTTAAAATATATCTTTATTTAACTTTTTTGAAGTTATATTTTGATAAAATATAATTTTTATTAAATATCATCCATATTTAAAGAGTTTGATGTCTCCCAAACTTGTGGTTAGGGAAGACTCCTCTTGTGTGAAGAGTCTGTAGTCCCCTACAGTTTGTATTAGGGTTGGACTCCTCTCGTGCACACCTATAAATAGGGTGGTTCTATGGAATGAAAAATACAATACTATTCGACGTACACTCTCCCAAAGCCTCTCGCCAAATACTCTCTCTGTTCTCTCTTGGAGTATCACCACAAGTCTCCGGGGGTTTAAGGCGTGTAAACTCTAGTGGATAGCTCTGGTAGCGATCTACGTGGAGCGAGAGAAGGGCGATCGTGACAAGGCCGAGAAGGTTCGTGCTAGGAGACACGTGGATTCGTAGGGTGTGCTTGCAGACCCAAGAGATCGTAGGAAGCTTGTAGACGAGCCACAAAGATCCGAGTGTCAAAGTTAATTCCGCTGCGTGTTGAAATATCATACCATTGAGGTAATCACCGGAACTGATTATGTGCAATATGTGTTAATGTGCTTCACATATATGCAATATTTCCTACAGTGGTATCAGAGCTGCTACGGCTTAGTCTCGCTTGATTTGCCTGATCAATCGCGAAAGTCTTTTGTATGCTTGTATTTTTTGAAAAAAATTCGTTTTTACCATGAAAGCATGAGTTTTTTCGTTGATTTTTTCACCATATGTAGATCTATTTGTGGAGATCATATAGTTAAAATTTGGTGAAAATCAAATGGGTGGTTTGTGAGAAAAAATCAAACCCTAGTTTCTGAAAATCGTTTTCTTTGAAAAAAAACTGATCTGAATCTGTTGTTTTTTCCTAATTATTTTTATGCTATATTGTGGAGCATGAAAAGAGGTTCGAAACGGCATTTGAATCATCGAAAACGGATTTAAAATGAGTTAGATATGAATTTTTGAAATTTTCGCCGGAAAATACGTTGTCGCCGGAAATTGGCCGGCGGAGTCGCCGGAAACGCGTCGCCGGCCCCGGAGACGTGCTGACTGGTTGCTGATGTTGCGCCAATTGGGTGTGGGTCCCATGATGGCTGACTAGGCGCAAATTGGGCGCTGATTCGGCACCAACTAGGCGTTGACTTGGCGCCAACTGGGTGTAGAGTTTAATGCCTCTTGGTTGGCTTGTGAGCCGAGCCGAGCCGAGCCTGTTGTTCATGGCTAGCTTATGGCTGGCTCGCGGCTAAGGCTTTGTTTGGCTGCGGTTTTTTCCAGTTTTTTTAAAAAATCCGTTTTTCTCAATAAAAACATATATATATATATATATATTTTGAAAATTTATATTTGATGGGCGACCTTTTCGGATTGTTGAAAATATTATTTTATTTTTTTCTAAGTCTAAATATTTATATTTTCTCCTTTTTTTTGTGTTGTAGAAAATTGGAGCATGGCTTAGAAAATAATGTGTATTTATTTATTGCAATATTTGTGATTGCAATTTATGACATGTTGATTATTTATTATTGCAATATTTTTGTGATTGCAATTTATGCAATATTTTTGTGATTGCAATTTATGCTAGCATATTTTTGTGATTCAAATATGCTAATAAGTGCTCCTATTACATGAATGCATGCCTAGATAATTGCGTAATAGTATATTTTTATTGCATTCTTATTGAATATGTGCAATATGATTTTGTGCTATGAATATATCGACATTAACATTTGGGTGCTCATGCATTATGTGAGTATTTTTTATTATTTGTGGAGATAATTTGTGATATGGTGGTAATTACTGCGGTATCCCCAATTTTTCTAGATTGATGTAGTAGGCCTTGGATGTGATTTTTTTTAGCATAATGTAGTAGGCGTTACATCAATGTAATTTTCATTTTTTTGAAAAATGTATTTTTAGGCCGTTTTTTGGAGGCCATGTAATTTTTTGTGGGGATATGTTTCGCTATTTACCACCATAGGGCCAAATTATCTCAACATGATGCACCAAATGTTAGTGTAGCCCATGCGGGGCTATTTATTATTTTGTTTTATTCATATCGCTTATGACATGCACGTAGAATTTTTTTTTGGACATAGAGTTATTTTATTCGTGATCAGTAAATAGTTTATTATGACTTTTTACTCAGTGGGAGATGATTACTAGCCATGTGGCAAAATTTTCGATTCTACTGGTATAAAGAAATAATAAATAATTTACTTGGATCTAGAATAGAATATCAGTACTATATTTTTTTGCGCACACCTAGAGATCTTAGATTAACTCACCATTTTTCTGAGTCTATTAAATGTTGAGATGGATAATTGTCTAATACTGTCGCGACTTAGACGCTGACAATTAATGGTGGATCAAGAAAATATTTGCGCTTTTATTGGTTAAGCTGCAAACTAAAGAATCTCATTGGAGAGTTGTCAAGCTCTATTCTTGAATATGAGCTCACTCATCCTTAAGTTGCTAATTGAGTTGACTTATGGATATTTATGTGTTCAACCAAAATCGCCAAACTTGAGGTTTAATTTTTTTCGGTTGAAACACAAAAGAGATGCACTTGTTACTCATGTTGAACCAACTAAAGTGTTGTTGGATCAAACAAAGAGTAGCACGATAAGTGCAAGATTGAAAACTTGATCCACGAGGTGATAATTGTATCATTTTTTTCTAAAGCAAGTGACACCAACAATTGTCATAGTGCTATGGGAAATTAGTTACTCCACTCGTAATTGAACCGAGAGGAAGTTTAACTAAATAAATGCTCTCTCATTAAGTTTGTCAGGATCTCCAATTCTCTCCTTAGATGGATGGTAGATATGGCAAGACCTAGCACATATAATTCGAGATTGAGCAAAATGACTATTATCGGTATTGTGGCATAGCGCACAAGAGGAGGCATGCTGGAAGTGCCACCCCACACTCATTTATTGATATGAGTTGTACTCTTCAAGAGTTATATAAAAAGCAATGGAGCTACTCTAAAGAGTTGTGCAAAAGGCACTAGTTATCCGATATAGTCTAATCGTGTTAAGAGCACTCTTAGGACATTTGTTGTGTGTTGTGACTTATCCATCTTAAGATGCATTTTTTTACTATCATTTACATTTCTTCTTTCACTTCTTGTGTCATGGCATATGAGATTTTGAGAATGACCATGTTAGCTAGAACAAACTATTTGGTTAACTCGCTAAAGTCGACCTCCCGGAGGAAGATTGTGTTAGCCAGAGGAGGCCACTTGGTTCATTCGCTAAAGGTTATTCTTCCTTGAGATTGACCATGTTAGCTAGAAAAAACCACCTGGTTCACTCGCTAAAAATCAACCTCCCCGAGGAAGATTATGTTAGCTAGAAGAGGCCACTTGGTTCACTCGCTAAAAGGTTACTCTTGATTGAAAATTTTTTTCAAGTGAAAAGAGTTCGCTGGAAAAAAAAGGAAGGTTTTATCAAACCACTAAAACTTGTCCAATAAATGAATGCGGACTTATGAGTATGAGGCATGAAATGATGCAATAGTATTTCTCACGCTATTGATCAGTGCACCTTTCTCACTAGTTGAAAAGCGCTATTTTCAGCGATTTTTGACAAGGGTAGAGAATTAAAGGATGTGAATATCATGGTTCCATGTACTGATAAGGAGCGAAAGTACCATGTCTGATTATGTTGGACAAATACTGAGGAATATAAAACTGCAAACGAATCAGGATTCTAATCTCTTAGCAGGCTGCACGAGCTTGCAAAAGGAAAAGAATCTAACATTTCTAGAAATGTCTAGAATTTAAATGGCGCAAGACCATTTTGCATTTCACTTGGGTAGATGCAATTTTCGAATGCAGCCTACAACATGATAAAATGCCTCTACGAAGTTCTCCAACTCTTGTTAATATGGTAGCAAGCATATGGCATGTACCTACCGAATTGGCAAGATATGAACAAAGGGTTCATGGAAAAATTAGTCGCGCAATATAGATCCCTTTAGAAGGGACCTTTTTGAGATCAGTGAGGTCAATAAAGTCTTAACTATGAGAGTGAAAGATTCTTAAGAGAGGCGCTCATTTCTCTGCAATGATGATGTTTTATTCATCTTTAGTTGCAAGAAATAATCGAAGCGACTCAAAAGTCAGTGGGAACGTCTGACTAGAGAAAGGATTCTCAAATTCCACAAATAAGGAGTGAACATTAATAATGTTCCCCCTCGTCTATATGAGACTGAATGGGTATCCTCCACAAGTATTTGATGGATATTGATGAGTCAAGAATTGACTTCACATAACACTTCTGGTGGACAAGTGCTTAAAATTGATAAGCCTAATGACTAAGAACAAGGTTGATCTTCTATCTATGTGCAAGATCATTTTGAAACATGTGGTTTCTAAAAGGTCAAGTGCAAAGTAGATACGTATAAAGGTCAACTGACGGCGAAATATTTACGCCCACTGAGGGGTGTAGTTTTGAGACATTCTCCTTGATGGTGAGATTTGTCTGAACTCGCCATAGCCTCTATCGCCACTTTCACCTAGGTGTTCCCAGCTGATGATAGTTGACATATCCAATTAAGTAGTGGACATGATGATGATCATGTGGATCTTCTAGTTAATTCTAGTTGTGGGGCAAGCGCAAGTTTGGTGCTTGCAAGCTCCATTTATAACTTGAATTATTGCCCATGTAGTGATAATATCGATTCCATCGAGCTATCATTTGATAGGCTTAACGATGATCGAGATGACCACCAGATATGTCAAAATTGTGAGAGAATTAGCTCTCATCCGATGCGGGCGAATAAGTTTGATGGCTAGAAGTGATGTGGAGATATCGCCAAATAGAGTGGCAGTCTTTCGCATGGACATGGAGCAAGTATGATGCATACTTAGTGTTCAGACACTAAAGTTGTATACATATCGTACTATCCTAATTGATACTCCATAACCACAGTGTTCTTAGTTAAGGGAGATGCCTTAAATTGAAAGAAGAAAAGAAATGATGTGTTCGTGGGCGCTGTAGAATGATTGATGCGCAATATGTGCGCACAACTAGTCCTGTGCTCAATAATTAGAATGGTGAGTAGATATCAAAGTGATCCTTGATGCACATATCGTGATGCAACAAAGTGATCTATGAAAGTAATCTAAGATCAGACTAAAAACTATCTGGTCATGATACATATGTAATGCACATAGCGAAACTCTGTATACATTTGGGCGCCAAGTATTGTTGGAGGACCTAGTATACAGATGCCAGATATTATTGATGCGCATAATCAATTGTTCTCCAACATGTTCTACGAGCGATATGAGCGCTCATCCCTTTTACCAAGCCTTGGTATTGATGAAGGCATGTTAGTGGTAAAGGATCATGTAGAACTTGATTCTTATGACTTGTGAGAACATAAGATTGGTACTGAATTATGAAATGTCACTAGGCCCTGATTGGCCCTCTCACACGGGTAATCGCCCTGGCGCTGCGATAGCGAGCAGGATGAGACTTGAAAGATCATCTCGCACTAGTGAGTCATGCGAATGATCACATTCGCACTTGAGAAGTGGGGAAGGACAATGTATAATGAATAGTCGCCTTGGCTAGAGAAGCTAAGATGAGATCACATATTTGATCGATTATGAAGTATGTCCGAACTTCATAAAAGGCCTATTATTGAGCTGAACGTGCGAACTACTAGAGGGCATTAAGAGAGTGACTGTCTTGTAGTGCGCAAGTTAGGCGCTTGGATAGCGACTGGACTTAGGTTCATATGATGTTGAGAGCTGTGACATGCCCAAGTTGAGTGGGAGCTCCATCATAGCATGTGATCATACTACATGTGCGTTAAGACGACCTACAATGGGGAGTGACTGAATAGGTCCCTGCTTCGTCACTGTGTGAGCCCATACAATCCCTTGTACCCTTTGGGACTCAGGACCATGTCATGAGGCGTAAGCTTGATGATGCTACTTTAGCATGCTTTCCAATGGCCACGAGTGATGCGGTCTGTCGGAGCATGTCTAGGAAAGCTGTCAAGGCCAAACTGATTGATGTGAGAGGCCGAGGAAGAACCAAGTTGGTGACGCACTTATGTTCTATTGTTCATAGCCCGGGCGACTTAGTCGGAATATGTCTGACTAGTCATGAACGTAGAAGCATATCTGAGAGGGTCAAGCATGCTCTATTTGTTGAGGGATCTAGAGATGCTTGATCAAGTGTGTCCACGAGGTTTGGGGTACACAGCGAGTTTTTTTGGAGTTGATGAGTTATGTTAGTATTGGTGATGACTTAATATAACTCTCCTCATGTTTTTCTCTTTTCTCGCTTGGTCGCACGCCTTACTCCCTGTATGAAAGAGGGGATGGGAGATGAGATATTTTGGATTGGAGAGGCTATGTCAAATATGTATGAGTGGGAGATATTAAATATCATCCATATTTAAAGAGTTTGATGTCTCCCAAACTTGTGGTTAGGGAAGACTCCTCTTGTGTGAAGAGTCTGTAGTCCCCTACAGTTTGTATTAGGGTTGGACTCCTCTCGTGCACACCTATAAATAGGGTGGTTCTATGGAATGAAAAATACAATACTATTCGACGTACACTCTCCCAAAGCCTCTCGCCAAATACTCTCTCTGTTCTCTCTTGGAGTATCACCACAAGTCTCCGGGGGTTTAAGGCGTGTAAACTCTAGTGGATAGCTCTGGTAGCGATCTACGTGGAGCGAGAGAAGGGCGATCGTGACAAGGCCGAGAAGGTTCGTGCTAGGAGACACGTGGATTCGTAGGGTGTGCTTGCAGACCCAAGAGATCGTAGGAAGCTTGTAGACGAGCCACAAAGATCCGAGTGTCAAAGTTAATTCCGCTGCGTGTTGAAATATCATACCATTGAGGTAATCACCGGAACTGATTATGTGCAATATGTGTTAATGTGCTTCACATATATGCAATATTTCCTACAATTTTAATCATAACTAAATCAAGCCCGTGCATAGCACGGTCACACACTCAATGCAGAATTGCAGGAGATTAATTAAACGGATACAGTTACAGTTTCATAAACGAAGCTCGGAATATTCAGACATCCAAACCATATATTCCTTAATTGACTCTTTATACCTTTGTAAACTTATTTAGTTAATTAAGCACTTTCTTTTATTAAAAAAATATGCAAGTACTTGTTTACTTTTCAATGATGTAATGTTTGTTTGTGATGCCACCTTAATTAATATACAACCTTATAGTCTGGGAATATTAAGATATAAATATCCTTTCTAGAAAGAGAATAATTATGCTCTAATTGTAGTTAATTAAACTCTAAGTATATATATATTTACATCTACATGGATAGATAAACTTACTTATGCTAGTCTTTTAAGGATGTGTGTACGTACTTTAAGGAATAGAAGCAATCTCTCGTCATAATTGCCTTTGCGTCTAACAATTTGAGGGCAGGAAAATTTTAAACTCAGAGAACTTATTTTAATAATTTCAAGTTAAAATAAATTTGAACTTATTTCATATTTAATTTTGAGCTATTTTAGTATAAAACAAAGCCTTTTCGCGATGGAATTTCGACCCCTGTCGTTGCTTTTAACATTGGAATTAGCGACGCATTTGGATCTTTTAGAGGCCGCTCAAAAAGTTTAGTTAGAAATATTTTAGATGGAATTCTGACGGAAGATGACGTCCGTCCAAGAATTTGCAATGGATATTCAAAGGGCATGCTCCGACAGTCGAAAAATCCGTCCAAGTGACGGAGAAATAAATGCTTGATTTCAGACGGGAATATGGATGGAATTAAGACGAATTGTTGAAATTGTGACGTTACAATTTGTGAAGGATGTTCCGACGGACATTGTAGCGATATGTCTATTATTCTATGACACACGTTTCCAATGGATATCCATCCTAAATTGTGTCGGAAAATTATATTCATTTTAGGATGGCTTGTGTCGGAAAATCAGCCATAAAATTAATTTTTAAATCTTCATCGGTTTATCATCGCAAATCGATCCTAAAAATAATTGATCCATTATGCATATACAGGATGGAATGTTCGAACGGATGTCATCACAAAAACCATCCCCAGATTTTAATATATTTACAAAAAATATTTTGTTAGTTTTTTATTTTTATTTTTCTTAAAATTCTATTAAATTTAAAATTGAAGACACATATTTTAAAAAGAAAAAATAAATTATAACTGTTGAAATCGAAATATTTTAGAATAAATTACCAATTAAAGTCCAAATAAATCGGCTAATAATTGGGTTTCAAAATAGAATTCCATAATAAATTTGGGCTTATCACATTTTCAAGACAAGAAATTCATAAGCCCACCAAATTTGGCACTTATATGGTTTTATGGGTCGATTCAAAATAAACATAAATTTATTATTTGGAGTTGGCTGAATTGGACCGGGAACATGTTCAAATGCAATCCATCAGAAGACTATCCATGACAAAGCCCATGGTGGTCAAGTCCAATGGAAGTGAGCCCAAGTTGCTTAAGTCCTACTCATGCTTATGAAAAGGGCCTTCCACTACTCAAGTCAAGACATTCAATGAAACATTAAATACTAGACAAGAGGATAAACAACATTCAGGACAAGTCACTCCATACAACAAAACAAATCCAAAGGAATTCAAGCTCAAAAGCTTTCTGCCACAACGAAGCTCTGCAACCACGAAAGTTCCACGTCTTCACAGCATCAAATCTTCAAACCATGATACCAAATTTCAAGGTGATACGTAGTTTGCTCCACAAATACGGAGGAGATTACAGATCCATATTGAAAACGAGAAGCAAATGGATAAAGCACCACCGACGCATAACTCTGTGCAAAAGTCTACACATTTTGAAACGTCTATTGCTACATTGTTTGTTCAACAATTACAAGAGATGATCACCAATACCATCAAAGTGCAATATGACGGAATGACCCAAAGCTCGCCGCATATTCAAAACCTTATACGAAACGCATCGACACCATGAGGATGCCGATGAGATACCTACCGCTGGAACTACAACAATTCAATGAAAAAGGCAACCCAAACCAACAAATCGCCTACTTCATCGAGACATGCAACAACGCTGGCATTAACGGTGACCTCTTGGTGAAGCAGCTCGTCCAATCACTAAAAGAAAATGCTTTCGATTTGGTACGTAAATCTAGAGCCTGAGTCAATAGATGGTTTGGACAAGATGGAAAAGGAGTTTCTAAGCCGCTTCTATAGCACACGCTGCATGGTGAGCATGGTTGAACTCACCAACACAAGGCAGTGGAAGGACGAGCTAGTCATTGACTACATCAACCATTGGCGCGCTCTAAATCGATGCAAAGGTAAAATGTTCGGGGGCTTAGCGATAGAAATGTGCATCCAAGTTATGCATAGGGGTCTTGTTTACATTTTCAGGGAATGAAGCCAAGAAACTTTAAGGAGTTATACTACCCGCGCCTATAACATGGAGATAAGCGTCGCCAATCATAAACTTAAGTTCCCAATTGACCACCAAAAGAAGAAGTCAAAAGAGGATGAACACTTTGTTATGCCTGACATCAAAGACTCCATGGTTGTCAAAGCAACTTATGTTAAATTTCCTCCAAGCGAGAGGAGTGAAAGGCCTCAAAACCAACATACATCACGTTGCAAAGGTTGGCTTACTTTGAATGATGAAGAAACGGAGGGCACAAATGTCGTCAACATCACTTCGACAACTGACATACATGTTTAAAAAAACAAGCACAAAGCTTTACAATCTCTATCAGCAGCGCCACCAAAACTTCGGGTGGACAGTTTTAAGCCCATACAATGGAGGCCTCTGATGCCGGCATGAAGCCCTTCACAAAAGCGGC
This sequence comes from Sesamum alatum, assembly GCA_034509735.1. Classification (NCBI taxonomy): domain Eukaryota; kingdom Viridiplantae; phylum Streptophyta; class Magnoliopsida; order Lamiales; family Pedaliaceae; genus Sesamum; species Sesamum alatum. Next base: position 5,466,060 of record JACGWO010000011.1, on the reverse strand, counting down.
GCCATACTTTGCTGATGCCAAGCTCTACCTCAACCTTGATGAGACACAAAATGCAACACCCTTCAAAGATTCCAGCCGGTCAATACGTCATGGAAGTACACTCCAATTTCACTATGTTAGAAATCAAGTGATGAAGAGTCAAAAAGGCCACCTTACTCGTCAGTACTCCCTTATGTGGTTCGTCCCATGGAAAAGACAAACAAACCTCGTCCCAAGACCATGCTTCTCCACTATCGAAAAGAATCAAGCAATGAAGTAAAGTGAAATTAAACGACCTTCAAGGTGCCAAGCTAAACTAATCAAGCCCATCACCGATCTACAAGCATTGGTCTCAAGTGAACCAATTCTTTTGAAAAATCAACTCAAAAAAAATGCCGGGGGCATTTAGCTGAAAACCATCTTTTTAAAAGAATCGGGTATGGCCCGAGAACGCAACGGAAGCGTAAAAGATAACAAAAATTAACGGGTTCAAAAGGGTATTCCCTTTGAACTTCCCGGGCGTTCTGTGTATGTCAAGGGCATTTAAAGAGGAAGATAACATGCTGAACATGTGGCTATGGATAAAAAATAAAAGTTTACACCAAATGTAAATAGAACGTTACCTTTTGTTTCAGAAACGTAGAACCGGTGCAAGTTTTATTCCCTTTATGTTTCTCCTTCCGTTAACTTTGAGGATCGAAATTAGAATCTTTCTAATTTGTGCATACCACACTATGGAATGCTCTCTAAACTATTGCTAGATAGTAGTAGAGAAGTGAAGATAAACCAAGTCCAAAACAACACTATTGATTAGTAATTCTTGGAATGGTTTAAGTTCAAATCTTTTTAAAAGAGACGAACCACCAAAGGTGAAAATTTTCAGAGATTTTGAAGTGTTATTTGCTGGAAAAAACGTGTAAGCATGTATCTCCAAGTTATGTGAATAGTTTTGTGAATGTAAAATTGTTGAATTCAAAATTCAACTTCTTTTGTTAACTTCCAAAGCAACCTACATACACACACACTATAAGCATAACTTGATACCATGATAGCATATAAACCACCCACAAAATCCCATCATGGTTGGCCACATGTACTTCTCATGGGGAGAAGTTTTAACTTCTCTTTAACTAGTTGTAACATGCATTTTTTCATGGACTTGGACTACTAATTTTGGACCTGGACTTAATCTAATTAAATTAATTTCAAATAAATTCTATTGGGTATTAATTAATCCAATCAATCTCAATCCAATTTAAGCGCACAAGTTTTTTTAATCCAACTAAATAAACATAAGTTCAAACTCTAATTAATTGATCCAATCAATTAATTAAGCTATACCCGATAAATTAATCCAATTAATTTAAAGGTTATAATCCCAAGAAATGCCGAATCAAATTAATTAATTCTTGGACCATCCATCAAATGGATTTCTTAATAAACGATCCAAGCATATATTTTCTCTTTGGATTAATTTAATCCAATTAAATTAATTCATTTTTTCTAGAATTAATTCTATCAATTCCATAATGATTTGTTTGTGACTATTAGGTTCACCCTCGGCTAGACTTGAGCTTGTGTCGAAAACAATGGATCAATTAAATTCAATTCAATTAACCATTAATCGAAAAATGCCCATTACCATGTATGGCCATCTAGCAACAGTCCATGACACTAGAGACTAGGTGAATATCGGCGTGAACATTTACGATCCCGGGTTCCATACGAGTATAGTCCTTCTATCAACCGTCTCTCGATCTAAGTCTAGGACATGAAATTTTCCATTGGTTGCCATCCTTCACTAGACATATATGCTAAATGACTCGAGATGCGTTTGTTCTATTGATCGACCTATGAAACCATTCACTACTCGATCAATCATTGTGGCCACATACTTAAAGAGTTTAAACCGTCTCAGAGTGCATAGAAGACTTGATTCTCATATACTGACAGGTGACGGATCCAATCTTGGAACCCACCGTCCTCACTGCATACTCTGACTGCACTGGATAAGGCTTATAATGAACGTATCCCAAATACGAACATCTCTTGCTAGATCCAAGATACAGCCACCACATGCTTGTGCCTGCCATGGTTCCTCAAGTCCGAGGACTAATCTTGTACTATCGGAGCCCAGAATACCAACCGTACGGTTAGAATAGATGACCAGAAAGCCCATTGGATTGACGATTTTCAGAACTATTCATCAATCTTTATTACAACAATATTATCCTGATGAATAGAGTAAGTATTCATCACTAGCACTGTGTTTGTTGTGCTTACTACTAATGTTGAACGACGTTTCAACATCACAATAAATGCCCATAGACCAATTGGATAACCTATGTAGTTTGGCTACGCATTAGATGGCGGCTATGAAACCAGCTTCTGAGGGTTGGTCCGAAACATTCTAAGTCGAGGACCTCGAGACTATGCATCGAGTGTCCTATTGAGACTTGCACTAAGTATTGCATTCACTGGGTGAGTGCCGAGTTTCATCGAGCGACAGATGAAGGTCGTCTATGCAATTTTAGTGGGTTAGTTGACAAGGTGGTCGACTGACTGAACTGACTCGCGGGAATCGTCATATGAAAGCCTTGGAGGCTTGATCGGTATGACTAGAATTCTCGGTCACTTGGTATGATTAAATCATACCTTATGAAAGCCTCTTTCACTTGGTATGATTAAATCATACCTTATGAAATGGTAGGCTTGATTGATGCTTAATGGGGATTGATTGGAATGTATCTAGACATCCTTGGATGAACCTATACACATTCCAATAATCACATTAATAAAGTATATATGTGTATATACTATCATCAAAGACAAGAGTTTTTATTATTCATCTTTTTCTAGGAAAAAGATGAACACTTTCTACACCCTCTCTCTCTACTCTCTAAATCCTCTTTGTTGCTTCATTGATCTAAGATCAATTGAAGAACAAAGTAAAATCAAGAAGGAACACTAATTTGATAGTGTAATCTCTTCTTTAATTTCATCCTCTAGATCCGTTTTTCTCTAGCAAGAAAAATGAGATCTCTCCTGGTGTGGCGTGGACTACGTCAGAGGGTCTCTACATTGGGACCCTGCGTGAATGAACGTCGGGAGGAATCAAAATCGAGAAAGGTATTCCTACTTACATTTGTGCTCTCGGTTTCTTCTTTATTCCATAGCCACGAACGCTTGTTTATTTTATATGTTTAATTCTGCATTTATACACCGATAGCTCGGGATTGTTCAAGGGTACACCCCTTGAACGCGATTAAAATCCTTTTTTATTCCGCATGTTTTTTCATCTCCACCGCGCTTCAGCCGCGTTCCCGGGCTGATCCGCTTTCCTTCACGTACTGACCAAGCCTTTGAGGCTTCCACATGACGATTCTCGCGAGCCAGTTCAGCCAGCTCAACAACCTTGGCTGAACAAACCCACTAAAAATTGCATAGACGTCCTACGTCTATCACCGATGAAACACTGCACTTATCCAATAAATTCAATATTTAGTGCAAGTGTCTACCAGACGCTCGATGCCTTGTCTCGAAGTCTCAACTTGGAACATTTCAGACCAACCTTCAGAAGTTGATTTCATAGCTGCCATCAAATGCGTAGCCCAACTAGATGGTTTATCCGGTTGGTCTGTCGACATTTGTTGTTATGTTAAAACAGTTTAATGTAATTAGTAAGCACAACAAACACATAGTGCCATGGATTAATACTTACTATATTCATCAAGTCAATGCTACTTTAATAAAGATTGGTAAATAATAACCAAAACCGCCAGCCTAATTTGCTTTGTGGTCACCTATTCTAACAATCTCCCACTTAATGTAAAGTTAATCACCCATGTCGCTCAGACTTATCTGAGCATGAGTAATCTGCGATATCCGACTCGGTCTCATGAATCTACCTTATTTCGACCAAGATGATGCGGTTCAACCGCACGTCACCTCTTCATACCATTGCTCCAAGCAGATGGTACTGTCTTAGAATTTTCCTGGATACTTGATGAGATCTCGATCCTTTAGGATGCGCTACAACCATGTTGTTATTCTCCATTGTAACTACTGGCCCGACCGTGCTAGGCACCACACCCATCTATTTGAGTGCTTTTTCATCCAAACCACTTTCCAGAGCAACTTCTAAAGTTTCCATACATTCGAATTTCATGGCCCGTTGTGGTATCCCGCTTGAAACCTTTCTATGCCACCACCTCACCTTTTAAGCTGAATAGACGTTCATACCGAGACTAGGTATTATTTGCATGACACTGAAAGCTAGTATCGCTATAGCCTTCTAGAATCAACTCTCTGTAGAAAGTGCATCAAGAACACTTCTTTAATCCTTATTTAGGTATTAAAGAATATTCTCAACAGTTGTCTACTGCCTCCTCGGTACACACCCAATTTCCGTTGTTATGCCTAAACCATACACAACATGAGGTCGAGCGCACCAAACACATACCCATCAATCAACCGTGACTGAATCTTGGACAACTTTACCCTATATATAGGAATTCAATTCCTTTCATAGAGAATTACATGAACAGTCGTATTTCAGTGTTCCCTAACATTTTAAATTCATTCAAACTGAATAAGACTACTTTAAACACTAGGAATAAAACCAAACTCCCACTGACCCTCAAGCTCGTTTTTTGATCGAGTCATACCCCATATCGCCTCATGAACACGAATGTTCCGGTTACATGGAGTTTCAAATCTAATTTGAATTCCATGTCAAATCACATGGCTCCAAGCCATTGATTCGATCCAATGTCCAACATTGCTTCTTTTTATGTCTTTTGGACTATAATCCAATTGACCAGACCAACCCAAACCTGTGCCTCTCAGGTATCTAAGGTGCTCTGGTCGTCTTTAGGAGGACTGGAATATAGTACTCGATTACAAATGATATTCGCTACAATCTTGTTGAGGTGTCGCTCTACTTGATTCCTCAAGGAACTACACTTCATGGCAATTATCATCTGAAATCCAATTTCTATTAGGAAAACCATGTACCTGTAAAAACCTAGTTTGCTTCCCACTAGTTCATTGATGTATGCAAGACCATCCCACATACTTAAGTACTTTGTAGGATACATGCTTACCATCCCATATCCAATATGGTGTTTGGGCCACAATCTTTAGAAAGTGTCATGTTTTACCACTTGGCCATTGTCTTAAGAACATGCCCAAATAGGCCAAGGTTGTACAGTGAAACACGGACTGAACCATGTCCAACAAGGTCCGATTCCTCCCTTATCAAAGACACCGTTCAATTGTGGCGCTCCAGGAATAATTCCACTGGGTGAGAATTCCATTCTCATTTACACACTTTAAGAACTCCCACTAAATACACATCACTCGATCCAATAGAAGGGTTTAATTTTCCAACTGGTTTGGTTCTCCACTTGAAATCTAATTCCCCAAATATTTCAAAGGTCCTTATATTTGTATTCGGTCACCCACAAATGTCTGACCATGATCCAATCCAAAATACTACTGGCAAGCATACTTTGTCCTACAAAGAGCTTCTTTGTCTTGTTCCTACTCAGGAAGGACTTGCAAGCTAGTAGGCTCAAATTATCTATTAAACTCCTTGAAGCTACTAACCTCCTTATCCTAACTAGACAAATGTGATCTAGCTTTGCATGCCAAAGCTTTGAGTGTATCTTGATTATCTATTTTATTATTTTTTTAGCATTCATAATCTAATTAAGGGATAGCGTTGAAACAATTATGCGAACAACCTAGCAGACAAGAATAGCCATTCTTTTCAAACAAAAGAAACTTTCATTGATTCAAAACATGTAATCCTAATTGTCCAATAATAGAAAAACATAAGTTTACAATGCTAGGTTACATAATTGTAACCTATCAACTCTATCCGAAAATGATCACTGGTGGCTAACCCTAACTAGTCCTGTAGCTTCTACAGTAACAACCCTGCCATCGCCTAGCTTTAAGACCACCTTCGTCTTAGCCTCTACTCCTTTCCATTACATGCAAACCATTTGCAGATATGAGCTTTACAACTGGTATCCAATACCTAAGAAGTAGAATAGGAATCATGTTAAAACTCAAATCAAATGTGCCTTAGTTTGAGAGGAGTTTAGGACTCTCTCTCTTCCAATTCCCTTTCTCATGGAAATATATACAAATATCTTTTGCAATCCCTGACTGTCGAACCACCTTTCTCTTTCCTTTGCCCATGCCTAATGGGGTAACAGGAGCGCTCTGAGCCCTTGCAGCAGCTAATCCTGTCTTACCCTTCTTCCTCCTCCAGTGTCTGGCGCCTTTGCGTTTCACTTTTGAGGTCGAAGCCTCCCCCGCCAATACAAACGGCGCAAACTTTTCAATTGTTGCCTCGTATTAGACCAACATATTTATAAACTCATGAAGATCTTTGTCAATCCTATTCATGTTATAGTTAATCATAAATAGGTCAAAGGAGAGAGGATGAGACTGAAGAATCACGTCAATATACGCCTACTTTTCAAGATCAGCTCGGAGATATTTGAGCTTCTCCACATGGGATAGCATCATTACTTCATGTTGTTGCACAAACGACCCTTGTATCATCTTAGCTCCAAAAAATGCCTTCATAGCAGCATATCTAATATGCCGGTCCGATACCGCGTAAACGTCTTTTATGCGGAGCATTATCAAGCTAACATCATCTAGTCGATCATGCTATTTCTCGATCTCATTAGGCATGCATGTTAGTATGATGCTGCGAACTATGCGGTTGTCCTCCTGCCAGTCATTGAACGTCGAACGCTCTACTGACGAGGACCTCTCCAGCAAGACCCGAGAAAGAGCCTTATCTAGAACATAAGTCTGATTTCCAAAAGCAAGGACAATCCTCAGATTTCGCAGCCAATCATTATAGTTTGTTCCGTCTTACTCTCAAGAATTACAGAGAGTGGATTCTTAGACATCTACATTCAAAATGTAAGCAGAAATTTAGTAGATTATAATAGGGTAAATTACAATGACAACCCCTGAGGTTCGTCCCAATTACACAAACACTCCTTGTCTTTTGTGAAATTACAGCTACACCCCTTGAGGGGTGTTAGTGTAATGTTTTTCAGGGGGTATTAGTTTAAGCTTTGCCTTTGAATAGGGGGTGTAGTTGTAATACAATTACAACCTCAGGGGGTTTAGCTATAATTTTAACAAAAACAAGGGGTGTTTGTGTATTTTGGTCTAACCTCAAGGGGTGTCACTGTAATTTATCCATTATAATATTATTGAATCAAGTTAAAACTTGGTCATCACCCTTTAACCCCTCCCACTATTTCTTCAAAAAGCCCAGCACTCTCAAGTGGGGTTTTTGAGAAATCATTTCCTAGTGGACTCGGAGTCCACAAACACAATTCTCCATGCCCCCCTTTTACGATTCACATGGAAAAAGGTTTTGTGGGACGTATCTGATACCATTCTCATCCAATGAGATCCTGAAGATATTTTGCCTCGCATCTTCACATGATTCTGAGGACTCCAAGCAAATCATATTACTCAGACTTAGGCCCGACCCATCAACCAAATCATATCTCAACTGTCTCACCCTACGACTCGTGAAACAGGGAAACAGGAGCATATTCTTTTGTTCAAAATAATAGCACGACTTTCTTCCATTTCAAATGTGTCACGACTCGTGAGACCACGAATGCGTGAAAATAGTTTCCTTACTATATTGTTATGGATGGAAGGTTTGGAATAATCAAACCATTTGATTTAACTCCATTTTGGACCTAATATATACTTTGACCATCCAAGTGAGTTTACTTTTTTTTTATGTGATCGAGATCTCATCATTATTAGTATTTTGCATGCTCAAGTTTTAAACATTCAATGTAGATGGATACATTCCAAACACATCATACATCAAAGCATTAAAACATAAACACATGTAAAACAAGCCTAGCACACCCCTGTAGGATGATCACAAGCCCATTCGTAAAAAGTGATCCACTGAGCCTGCAGTGGATCTATGGTCAGTCTAGGGTATGGCATACACTATTACAATTTTACATCTCAGAATCATTCTATTGGGTTACTTTAATTTTTTATGAGTCAACACTTGTTCTAATATTTATAGAGTTTGTAGAAAATTGATAAATTGCAACCCATGATTCCTTGCCCGAGTGGTGAGGTTGAGATCCCACAACCAAGAGGTGGGTTTGAGTACTACGAATGTAGGGAGTTGTTTAATTTATAGGATGATTGTATTATTCCTTTGATTGATGTTGGTAGATGTGGATTTGTTGTTATACTGTGGACTGGCTAGATGTTGTTATGCTGTGCACTGAATATTGTAATAGCAATTGGTCGCTTTAAAAATATTATTGTAATTTCAAATTAATAGTTCATTGCTCATCATAAAAAAGAACAAAAAAAGAAAATGATAAATTGCAACACAAATAAAATTAAAGAAGGAAATATTATTTTTTTGTGAGAGAGGATAGAAATCACATTTATTTGCCCTAATCTCCTTTAATCTTTTATTTTAGCTCTCAATAGTAGTTATAGTTGAAAGAAAATCCGGTGGATCGTCCCGGGAATTGCGCGAATGCGGAAGCACGGTAAAAATAAACATATTAAAATAAAAGGCATTCTTTTAATTTAAAGAACACGCTCAAGGGGTGTGCCCTTGAGGTTCCGGGCGTTCGGTGTATCTCATGATCATAAAACAATTAAATAAATCATGAAGGCCATAGAGTTGAAAAATAAAGAGGGACGAAAATCTTAAACGAGACCTACCCGTTGTCGTTTTCGTCTTCAACTGCTACTCGCGTTGTTCCCCGTTTTGCACCAAGACCTCGTTCTTGAGATCCTCCAAATCGTGACACACGATCCACCCACGTATCTTGCACGTCGTGCTAGCAACGAACAAGTATTATTTTTGGAGTGGACGAATCAATAACTCGTTATCAATTAACGGTATTGGTTCGTCTAAGTTCTTGATGTTCCAAGAACAAAAAGAACTAAAAAATATTTTCTTGCTAGAGAAAGAGAGAGGGGGCGGACGAGAGGTAGGAGAGGGAGAGTGTGTGTTGTGTGTGTTTTTCAAGAATCATCATCCTCTTAAATGTTGGAAGCTAGGGGTTTATATAGAGGAAGAGTTTAATCCTCTTTAAACTCAAACTCTAAGTAACCTAATTTGACTAGGATTTTGACCTAGTCAAAGTCCTAGTCAAACTAGTGTTTGACCTAGTCAAACGAATCCTAGCCTTCCATCTCCCTTTTCCATCTCGACCGTTGATTTTAATTTAATGGAATATTTAAATCCTATTAAATATTCCAAAAGGCTAAATAAATATAATATAATAAATTAATATTATAATTTATTCTTAAGCCTATTAAATCAACCCCTTTTAATAAATCCTATTTATTAATTTAATTCCTTTTATCAAATAGAAGGAATTAATTTCTCCAAGAAAATATAGGACCCGATTAAATCTAATTTAATCATTCCTTTACTCCAATATTTAATTCCAAATTAAATACTAAGTGTGTGTGGATAGTGTGTGACTCTTTAGGTTCACCATTCAGCTGGACTTGGTCGGATTCCTAGAATCCGTCCGTTACCATGGGTGGCCATCTAGCAACGGTCCATGGCACTAGAGACTAGGTGAAATATTCGGGGATGAAAATTTAGGTTCTAACAGTACACTTGTCCTTCTGTCTTCGGTCTCATCACTTAGGGTCTAGGGCACGGAAGATGCAGGCACCCATTTTGGACCTAAGTGTCGGTCTGTCCTCACTAAACGCCGCAAGGGAAACCTTTTCCCTTCTGTTCAGTCACTGTGGCCACAGATTTTAGGGACAAGACACAGAGCATATATGAGACTCAACTGTCAACACCTTTTGACAGGAGACAGATCCTTTCTTGGAAACTACTGTCACTTTGTACACCCGAGCTGCACTAGACATGGCTTATGACTACTCAAGAGTATTTTGGCAATCTCTCACCATATCTAAGATACAGACCCGATGTACAGGTAAACTCAGCAGTTCCTCAAGTCAAAGGACTTGGCCTGTACCGTTGGAACCGGGAATACACGTCATACCTTGCTGACCATACTCAAGGTCCTCCGTAAGACGGTTCCCGCGAGTCACCTCAATCAGCTGCTTCCTAGCATGCTGACCCACTAACACTGCTTAGACGACCTTCGTCACCCGTCGATGAAATACGACAGCAGATGCTTAGTGCAAGTCTCAAAGGGAATCCCGGTACCCATTTTCGGTATTCCTTGACTTGGAGATTTCCGGACTGATTCGGTAAGACTGATTTCATGGACCTACCTCCAAGCGTAGTCCCAGTCCCCGAAATCGTTTCTCAGTCCGTGGGCTTTGTTTGCGTAGTGAACAGAAATGTAAATGCAGATAAGTGAACGTAAACAAAGTATTGCCATATGAATTTTCACTTCTTTATTCATAAATATTTTATCAAATACCAAAGAATTATCTAGACATAGGTTACATATTCCTGCCAAAATTGGCTTACATGGTCACCTATTCTAACAATCTCCCACTTGACCTTTAAAGCCAATTGCCCATATGCTTAATCCCCATCTTCTCAAGATGTTGCGTATGAGCGCTCTGCGACATAGGCTTTGTCAGCGGGTCTGCTGTGTTGTCTGCCGAGTTGACTCGGTCCATCCGGACGTCACCTCTTCCTACCATTTCTCTAAGAAGATGGTAGTGTCTAAGAATATGTTTGGAACGGTGATGAGATCTCGGTTCCTTTGCTTGCGCTATAGCGCCGTTGTTATCACAGAAGATGACAACGGGCTCGGCGATGCTAGGCACCACATCCAACTCTTGGATGTAGTTTCTCATCCAAACCGCTTCCTTAGCAGCTTCTGAAGCTGCTATGTATTCAGCCTCTGTGGTGGAGTCAGCAATGGTTGCTTGCTTGGAACTTTTCCAAGCTACTACTCCTCCATTGAGTTTGAATACGTACCTCGATTGAGACTTGGCATCATCGTCATCAGACTGGAAGCTAGCGTCGCTAAAGCCTTCCAGAATTAGTTCTCCATTGCCATAGACTAGGAACATTTCCTTAGTCCTTCTTAGGTACTTAAGGATGCCCTTAACAGCATTCCAATGTGCCTCTCCTGCGCAGGACTGATATCTGCTTGTTACGCTCAAAGCGTATGCAATGTCAGGCCTAGTGCAGTGGACCGCATATTGTATGCTACCTACAGCGGAGGCATAAGGGATGACCTTCATCCTTTCAAGTTCCTCATCAGTCTGTGGGGACTGTTTCTTGGATAACTTGATCCCATGCCTCATTGGAAGGAATCCTCGTTTGGAGTTGTCCATTCGATATCTCTTTAGGACTTTCTCCATATACGAGTTTTGGGTGAGTCCTAACATCCTTTTAGATCTGTCCCTGACAATCTGGATGCCTAGGATGTAGGAGGCTTCACCCAAGTCCTTCATGGAAAACTGGGTTGACAACCATGCTTTTGTGTTTTCTAACATTCTGACGTCATTACCAATGAGCAGAATGTCATCCACATAAAGCACTAGGAACACTATTGAGCTCCCACTGACCTTCTTGTATACACAAGGGTCGGATTCGTTTTTGATGAAGTCATATCCCCGTATTACTTCATCAAATCGAATGTTCCAACTTCGGGAGGCTTGTTTGAGGCCATAGATGGACTTCTGGAGGCGACAGACTTTCTGTTCTTCTCCAGTGACCGTGAACCCTGCGGCTGATCCATATAGATCTCTTCTTCAACGAAATCGTTGAGGAAGGCCGTTTTCACGTCCATCTGCCATATGTCATAGTCATACCATGCTGCTATGGCGAGCAGAATCCGAATGGACTTAGCCATGGCTACAGGCGAGTGGGTATCCTCAAAATCGACCCCGGGTCGTTGAGTGTATCCCTTAGCTACAAGCCTAGCCTTAAAGGTTGTGACTTCTCCATCAACGCCAAGTTTGCGCTTGTAGACCCACTTACAGCCTACTGGCTTAACACCTTTCGGTGGATCTACGAGACTCCAAACTTGGTTTTCGCTCATGGAGTCCATTTCGGCTTTCATGGCCTCAAGCCATTTCTCGGAGTCGATGTCAGACATCGCTTCTCCATAAGTCTTAGGATCGTTATCCAAAAGATCGGTCGCACCTAGAAAGCCATATCTCATTGGAGGTCTGGACTCTCTAATGGACCTACGGAGAACGGGAACGTCAGTGGTGACTGGGGGCGCTGACTGTATCGGAGCCGGTGGTTCAGGAACCGGGGCTGGCTGTTCCTGAGGCTGTCCTTCATGCCTAGCATGTTGGACTTCTCGAGGTTGGTTAGCCCTTCGGCTGTCTATCCTGAATCCTCTAAGTGAGGGTTCCACGGCTTCTTCTGATGGCTGGATTCCATCACTTGATTCCTCAAGGATCAGCTCATCAGGTTGGATATCCTCCGGGAAGCCTTGCTCCAAGAATACTGCATTTCTTGAAACAAACACCTTTTGTTCCATGGAGTCATAAAAGTAATAACCCGCAGTTTCTTTAGGGTATCCAACGAACCTGCATAAGCTAGACCTAGATTCTAACTTATCTCCCACTAACCTCTTGACGTATGCGGGGCTACCCCACACTTTCAAGTAGTTGTAGGATGCAGGCTTGCCGTGCCATATCTCATATGGCGTTTGGGTCAATGTGCTAGTAGGCACCAAATTCAATAATTTGGCCGCCGTTTCTAGTGCATAGCCCCAAAACGATAAGGGCAATTTGGTAAAACTCATCATGGACCGAACCATGTCCAACAGGGTTCGATTCCTCCTTTCAGAGACACCATTTAACTGCGGTGTTCCTGGAGGTGTCCATTCTGATATTATACCATGTTCTTTTAGATAGTCTAGGAACTCCGTACTAAGGTATTCACCGCCTCGGTCCGACCGAAGGATTTTAATTTTGCAGTTGGTTTGGTTCTCCACTTCAAGTCTGAATTCTTTAAACCTCTCAAGAGCTTCAGACTTGTACCTCATCAGGTAAACATAACCATACCGTGAATGATCATCGGTGAAGGTTATGAAGTAGGAGAACCCCCCTCGGGCCTGCGTCCTTAGTGGTCCACATACGTCTGTATGGACCAAGTCCAACAGACCTGTGGCAAGCCTGCTTTGTCCTACAAAGGGCCTCTTGGTCATTTTCCCTCTTAGACAGGACTCACAAGTTGGTAGATCGTTCAAGTCCCCAACCTCTAGGTTCTTTGAGTCTACCAACCTTTTCATCCTATCTTGGGATATGTGACCTAGCCTAGCGTGCCACAGACGTGCGTTCCCGTTATTATCTAATTTTCATTTGTGTTGTGCATTGAGGATGAAATTCGTTTGTTGCAAGATATAGAGTCCGTTATGTAATGTACCAAGTAGATGAGCAATTCCACACCTCATCAAATAAAAGCAATTTTTATTGATTCTAAACTCATAACCACTATTGTCCAACAATGGAATGGAAATGATGTTTTTAATCATACTGGGTACAAAATAAACTTGTTCTAAATCTATGTTGATAGTATCACTAATCACTAGAGTGGCGGATCCTACTGCTTCTGCCGAGATGGCCTTGCCATTCCCAAGCTTCAGGATCATGTCCCCGCTACCCAGTTTTCTGCTTCTTTTCAACACCTGCAAGTCATTGCAAATGTGAGCTCCACAGCCGGTATCTAATACCCAAGAGGCAGAACTAGTGACCATATTAACCTCAATCACATATATACCTTGGTTCGAGAAGAGTTTGGGGCACTCTCTCTTCCAATGCCCTTTCTCACGGCAGTTGATACATATGTCATATGCCTTTGACTGTTGCTTGGAGACAACCTTTCCCTTTCCTTTACCTTTCCCCTCTTTGGCAATGGGAACACTCTTAGTGTTCGTAGCTGCTTTGACGGCCTTTCCCTTCCCTTTCTTCTTTTTTCCAACGTCCGGCACCCTTGCCTTTCGTATTAGAAGTTGAAGCACCTCCAAACAATACCGAAGGCGTGGACTTCTTAGTCGTTGCCTCGTATTGCACCAACATATTGATCAACTCATGAATGCCTTTCTCAAGTGCGTTCATGTTGTAGTTGACGATAAATTGGTCAAAGGAGGATGGGATTGACTGAAGGATCACATCTATGTACGTTTCATTATCGAGACCTGCCTTTAGGTCCTCGAGCTTTTCCACCAGGGTAAGCATTTTAACCCCGTGCTCTTGTACAGAGGATCCTTCTGTCATTTTAGTTCCAAAGAACGCCTTGGTCGCGACATACCTAGTATGCCGGTCCGGGACTGCATAGCAATCCTTTAGGCGAGCCATAATGGAAGGGACATCGTCTAGCTTTTCATACTGCTTCTGAATCTCATTGGTCATCGAAGCAAGTATGATGCTATGGACCTTCCGGTTATCCTTATGCCAAGTCTCGAACGTCTCACGTTCTTCTGGCGTGGATCCTTCCGGTAAGGTCCTAGGGAGAGGCTCATCCATGACGTAGCCTTGGTTCTCGTAATCTAGGACTATCCTGAGATTTCGCAACCAGTCGTTGTAGTTTGTTCCATTGAATTTGTTTGTCTCAAGAATGGTGGAAAGTGGGTTCTTAGACATTTTAAAATCTACATTTCAGAAAACAGCGCGCGATCAGCAGAAAATAAAAGACGGTGGTTTGATAAAATAATTAAATGCATGGACTTTAGTCATTTAATCCTCCCACTATTTGTACGAAAACACGGTACTCTCAAACGTGATTTTCGGGAAATCCTTTCCAAGTGGGCTTGGGATCCACAGCGATTTTTCCCATACCCCGCTTTTACGATTTGCATGGAAAAGATCCTGTGGGAGGTATTCCATACCATTCTCGTTCCACGAGATTCCCAAGATTATTGCCTCACCCTTTCACATGATCCCGAGGACTCCAAGCGAATCATGTTAATTGGGCGTTAGACCCAACCCAATCGACCGAGCCACGGACCCACTGGTACCCCCACGACTCGTGAGACAGGTAGCAGCAGCCCGCTTTTCGTTCATGACATAATGCAACTTCCTTTAAGTACAATAACGTGCCACGACTCGTGAGACCACGCTATTGACCTAAAGCAGCTTCCTCACTATGCCATGGATTGGAAGGCATGGACAAACCCCTAGAGTTCTGTCCACTTTGTCTAGGGTCTAATATTTTGACATTGGTCCGAACCAATGTGAGAGTAAGTAATGACCGAGATCTCAAATAAATATCTACACATACATCCATAATGCGTAAATAAACCATTCATAGCAGTTATACGATAAATAAATAATCCATTCATCCATCATCATAACCACATGCAAAATTAAAGCCTAGCACGCCCCTCTTGGATGATCACGAGCCCGAATCCTATGCGATCCACTGAGCCCGCAGTGGATCTATGGTCAATCTAGGGTTGGTCCTATACTATTACATTAATAGTAACCCAATCATCATGCTGATGGGCCTTGGTCTCTTTTTCTCTTTCTTCACTTCATGGAAAACACCAAGGGGCCTCCCGTCTGGGCTCTCCATGTGGTCCTTCCTTCTTCTCCACCAATTACAAAAAAAAGGAAACCTCACTCCTAGTCTACTCTCATTACATATTGAAAAATAGAAATCCCAGCGAAAACCCGGGGGGAGTACATAAGGAGGGAGGTAGAATGCCTTATTATTCCAAGGCAACTAGAAAGAGAGAAGGAGAAAGCAGTAAAAGAGGCACACAGGCCCAACAGAAAATAAACCATACATCCGGTCTTAGGGCTCGCGATCATCCGTTTCCATCCAACACACATAATCACATGATCCAATCACATAATTACATAATACCACCAACATATGATTTCCAATCATAAATATCCAAAATAATCAATGAATATGTGCACAACGTGTGAAAAGTAAAACACAAATATTGGTAATAATATTTTCTCGTTTTAGGAAAACCTTTCCTCATTATTTTAAGTAAAATAACTCCGGGATTCCAAATCCAATTTATTTTACTCCTAAAATAATGTCTTTAGAAAAATAGGCATAATTGAACCAAAAACGATTTTTTGAGAATTAATTCAAAATTAAAACTGAAAATAATTAAAAAATAAAAGAAAATTACTGCTAGGGTTTTGAAACCCTAGCAGGAGCAGCTGCCGCCGCCGCCGCCGGCGGCGGTCAGCCGGCACGCGCGCAGGGCAGCAGGCTCAGCCTGCCGCCCCTGCGCACGCGCAGGCACTGCCTGGCTGTGCGCGCGCACGCACGCAAGGGCAGCGCGCTGCGCGGCCTGGCATGTCGGCAGGCCGCCGCGCGCGCAGGCTCCCCTGCCTTGCGCGCGCGCTGGCCTGCTGGCTGCCGGTCGTGCCATGCGCAGTGCGCGCGCAGACGCGCACTGGGCACGCCTGCCGGGCGCGCGCGCGCAGACTCCTTCGTCTGCGTGCGCGCGCGCCTGGCGGCGCCGCCCAGGGCCCGTCCGCGCGCGGACTTGCAGGCGCGCGGCCTTGCGCGCGCGCGCGCGCATGACCGCGCCTGCCGGGCGCGCGCGCGCAGACACCCTTGTCTGCGTGCGCGCGCGCCTGGAGGCGCTGCCTTCCTGGTTGCGCGCTGCCCCCGCGCGGCCGGCTGGGCGGGCGCGCGCAGGCCTCCCTTGCCTGCGCGCGTCTGCCCTGCCGGCAGCGTGCGGCTGCGCGCGGCCAGCCCTCCCGGCTGGCCGGTTGCGTCGTTTCTCGTTTTTCGTTTAATTTTTCACCCCGTTTCCCAAGAAAAAACAGAAAATCACCAACATTCAATAAATTCACACGAATCAAAAATAAAATCGACATGCTTAAAATCAAGAACAATCAAGATTTAATAAAAAAACATGCCAATTTCACGTTTCATGCTTATAACGCACATAAACCCTAGGCCTATACACCGAACCGGGCTCTGATACCACTGAAAGAAAATCCGGTCGATCGTCCCGGGAATTGCGCGAATGCGGAAGCGCGGTAAAAATAAACATATTAAAATAAAAGGCATGCTTTTAATTTAAAGAACACGCTCAAGGGGTGTGCCCTTGAGGTTCCCGGGCGTTCGGTGTATCTCATGATCATAAAACAATTAAATAAATCATGGAGGCCATAGAGTTGAAAAATAAAGAGGGACGAAAATCTTAAACGAGACCTACCCGTTGTCGTTTTCGTCTTCAACTGCTACTCGCGTTGTTCCCCGTTTTGCACCAAGACCTCGTTCTTGAGATCCTCCAAATCGTGACACACGATCCACCCACGTATCTTGCACGTCGTGCTAGCAACGAACAAGTATTATTTTTGGAGTGGACGAATCAATAACTCGTTATCAATTAACGGTATTGGTTCGTCTAAGTTCTTGATGTTCCAAGAACAAAAAGAACTAAAAAATATTTTCTTGCTAGAGAAAGAGAGAGGGGGCGGACGAGAGGTAGGAGAGGGAGAGTGTGTGTTGTGTGTGTTTTTCAAGAATCATCATCCTCTTAAATGTTGGAAGCTAGGGTTTATATAGAGGAAGAGTTTAATCCTCTTTAAACTCAAACTCTAAGTAACCTAATTTGACTAGGATTTTGACCTAGTCAAAGTCCTAGTCAAACTAGTGTTTGACCTAGTCAAACGAATCCTAGCCTTCCATCTCCCTTTTCCATCTCGACCGTTGATTTTAATTTAATGGAATATTTAAATCCTATTAAATATTCCAAAAGGCTAAATAAATATAATATAATAAATTAATATTATAATTTATTCTTAAGCCTATTAAATCAACCCCTTTTAATAAATCCTATTTATTAATTTAATTCCTTTTATCAAATAGAAGGAATTAATTTCTCCAAGAAAATATAGGACCCGATTAAATCTAATTTAATCATTCCTTTACTCCAATATTTAATTCCAAATTAAATACTAAGTGTGTGTGGATAGTGTGTGACTCTTTAGGTTCACCATTCAGCTGGACTAGGTCGGATTCCTAGAATCCGTCCGTTACCATGGGTGGCCATCTAGCAACGGTCCATGGCACTAGAGACTAGGTGAAATATTCGGGGATGAACATTTAGGTTCTAACAGTACACTTGTCCTTCTGTCTTCGGTCTCATCACTTAGGGTCTAGGGCACGGAAGATGCAGGTACCCATTTTGGACCTAAGTGTCGGTCTGTCCTCACTAAACGCCGCAAGGGAAACCTTTTCCCTTCTGTTCAGTCACTGTGGCCACAGATTTTAAGGACAAGACACAGAGCATATATGAGACTCAACTGTCAACACCTTTTGACAGGAGACAGATCCTTTCTTGGAAACTACTGTCACTTTGTACACCCGAGCTGCACTAGACATGGCTTATGACTACTCAGGAGTATTTTGGCAATCTCTCACCATATCTAAGATACAGACCCGATGTACAGGTAAACTCAGCAGTTCCTCAAGTCAAAGGACTTGGCCTGTACCGTTGGAACCGGGAATACACGTCATACCTTGCTGACCATACTCAAGGTCCTCCGTAAGACGGTTCCCGCGAGTCACCTCAGTCAGCTGCTTCCTAGCATGCTGACCCACTAACACTGCTTAGACGACCTTCGTCACCCGTCGATGAAATACGACAGCAGATGCTTAGTGCAAGTCTCAAAGGGAATCCCGGTACCCATTTTCGGGATTCCTTGACTTGGAGATTTTCCGGACTGATTCGGTAAGACTGATTTCATGGACCTACCTCCAAGCGTAGTCCCAGTCCCCGAAATCGTTTCTCAGTCCGTGGGCTTTGTTTGCGTAGTGAACAGAAATGTAAATGCAGATAAGTGAACGTAAACAAAGTATTGCCATATGAATTTTCACTTCTTTATTCATAAATATTTTATCAAATACCAAAGAATTGTCTAGACATAGGTTACATATTCCTGCCAAAATTGGCTTACATGGTCACCTATTCTAACAATCTCCCACTTGACCTTTAAAGCCAATTGCCCATATGCTTAATCCCCATCTTCTCAAGATGTTGCGTATGAGCGCTCTGCGACATAGGCTTTGTCAGCGGGTCTGCTGTGTTGTCTGCCGAGTTGACTCGGTCCATCCGGACGTCACCTCTTCCTACCATTTCTCTAAGAAGATGGTAGCGTCTAAGAATATGTTTGGAACGGTGATGAGATCTCGGTTCCTTTGCTTGCGCTATAGCGCCGTTGTTATCACAGAAGATGACAACGGGCTCGGCGATGCTAGGCACCACACCCAACTCTTGGATGTAGTTTCTTATCCAAACCGCTTCCTTAGCAGCTTCTGAAGCTGCTATGTATTCAGCCTCTGTGGTGGAGTCAGCAATGGTTGCTTGCTTGGAACTTTTCCAAGCTACTACTCCTCCATTGAGTTTGAATACGTACCTCGATTGAGACTTGGCATCATCGTCATCAGACTGGAAGCTAGCGTCGCTAAAGCCTTCAAGAATTAGTTCTCCATTGCCATAGACTAGGAACATTTCCTTAGTCCTTCTTAGGTACTTAAGGATACCCTTAACAGCATTCCAATGTGCCTCTCCTGCGCAGGACTGATATCTTTTTGTTACGCTCAAAGCGTATGCAATGTCAGGCCTAGTGCAGTGGACCGCATATTGTATGCTACCTACGGCGGAGGCATAAGGGATGACCTTCATCCTTTCAAGTTCCTCATCAGTCTGTGGGGACTGTTTCTTGGATAACTTGATCCCATGCCTCATTGGAAGGAATCCTCGTTTGGAGTTGTCCATTCGATATCTCTGCAGTATCTTTTGTCGTCTGTTGCGCTAATCCATTGACTGGGCGTCAATGGCCGACGGTGGGGGTGGGGCCATCGGCTACAAGTCGGAGAACTTGGCGAGAGCCCTATCCAGCCACACATCTTGCTCAAGACATAGCTGATTTGATCTAGTTGTCATGAGACGTAAGGCTCTGTGGGCAGTGGGGCAACAGTGAACGTCGATGGCGTCTATGTTCCACAGGTGGGTAGCGTTTGATGTGTACGCCTCAGACTCCATGCCAAATACTCGGCCCTCCTTCCTCCCCCAAGCAGTCTCAGCCAAAAGCTGGTCTCCTGCATGGTGACGCAGGGGTAGCCGATAAGGTACCCTCCCCACCCGAGGGCTGCGGTGCACACTTCTCGAGCAACCTATGATAAGTATCCTAAAGATAAATAAAAGAAAATGTATTAGTAAATAATTAAATTTGTATTCAAAAAAATTATGTCACTTACCACCACCTCCTCAGCACATGACCCGCTCCAGTCGCCATTTGCTTTCTTCTTATAGCAGTCAGCAAATACCTCCATTCGCTGAGGAGGCTAGCCTAGCTGAGCCTACTGTAGAGATATTTTAAATATGTTAGAATGTTTTAAATAGTTATTATTTAAAAAATAAACTTGTAATAAATTAAATTTACTTACTAGTTTCCTCTTGATCACAGCCGCGGTACAACGAGTCATCGACCCCGTGCACTACATTGAAAAGTCGGTCCAATAAGTTGAACACATCATAATAGTACGAACACATCATAATTGATAGGAAAGGAATTGTAGTCACCCTCATGCTCCGGATGCGTCGAAAAAAACTACGGCCCAAGAGCATGATAAGCTATCCTTTACTCCCAAGTCATCCGCTGATGATCTGCCCAGTATATTGCCATATCATGTGGAACAAGAGTCTCTACACAAACAGGTACTGGTGGATCGTCATAGTACTCCATCACTTGTGCCTCGTCATGAGCAGCCAATTGTAGTATCCCTTCACAAACCCCTTTCACACATAACTTCATTCGTCGTTTTGAACACACGATTCTTGAACTTACAGCACGGACACCTAATTTTCTCGCGGATCATATATACATGTTGATCCTTAGCCCGATTTATGAAATTCTGAACACCATCTTCAAACTCTTGCCGAACTCCTAAATTCCCCGACAGGTTCTTCTCATACATACACCACCTCAATTGCCTTAAAATATTTGCATAGTTATATTAAAATATTACATGTAAACGTAATTTTTCATAATAGAATAATTGATTGAAAATTCTTGACCACACAAATTCGATATTTATATCTAATTGTATAAGAAATGAAGGTTAATATACATATTCAACCTTGAGAGATTAATGTCATAGGTAGGATGCAAGAGTGGGACCACATGAGTAGGTGCACTCAAATTTATAGACCGATTAAGGAACGACATATAGACGGTATCATATAGTCGTTCGAAGTTTTGCTGATGGAGTTTACGATGGCATTTGCAACGACATCATGTAGCCGTTAGAAAATAGTCGTTGTTTGTCGGACAGAAGGCAACCATTCCAATTTCTATCCCAAAATCATAGGTTTGTGATGGAGCTTCTAACAGCCAAACTGTCAGGATTTTGGATCCTTGGCAAGTGAAATTTA
The DNA here is from genome assembly GCA_034509735.1 of Sesamum alatum. NCBI lineage: Eukaryota > Viridiplantae > Streptophyta > Magnoliopsida > Lamiales > Pedaliaceae > Sesamum > Sesamum alatum. The sequence goes on along the minus strand of JACGWO010000011.1, from coordinate 5,444,707 downwards.
TGTTGTTGTAGAATTTTCAATGGAATAGATTCCATCAGAAAAATCACCTCAAATGATTCACCAAAAACAATTTCGACTATTATTCTGACATTCGACTACGGACAATTTCACCCCGTCCTCCTTTTCGATCGATCTTGGGATGATGTTGTTTTTTTCGACATAAATGGCAAGCTGCCCCTTCTGCCGATTGAAGTTCGTCGGAAGCTAGCAACATTCATAACAATTCCATCCGAAATTCAGACCAATTTTCTGACTAAATAAGCCATCCCAACTTTTCATGACAATTAAATGATCCTTTTTGTAGTGTTTCCTCCATTAATGTGATAATTGATATTAATTATTCCACTTAATGTTCGAGTTATCTAAAATATGTAACTCCATATATGTATTATCCAAATTATCAGCATTTTGAACACCTAATTGTTTTATAATAATAATTTTATGTACATTTGTGGGATAGTTTCATTTTTCATACCTTAATTATGCCACTAAACCAGTTTTGGTACCTTATATTCCACCCTCATCAACTTTGTTTTTGACGTTTATTAATTCACCATTTTTAGTAACCTCCATTAGTTTGACCGTGAAATCAATTAGTCAACCTCGTTTTGGAGGAAAAATGTGGCGGGTTTTCAATAATAAAAGTTCATGTTTGGCAGCGTAAAACATCACTACACTTGAGAGAGTTGAACCCAGGAAAAAATTGTTTAAAACTTAGTGGAACAAGGAAAAATTAATCTAAAATCAAGAGGTCATGTAATTATCTTTTCTTAATGTTTAACTTAAGAGTATTGTCCTTTGTTTAAATTTTCTGTTAGTTGAAAATGGATAACTCCTAAACTTGAAACATATAAAATACGAAATCGATATATATGCATAATTCAACAATCATTTTATGGGTTTCTAGATTCAGGTTTGTTTTTTTTTTTTAAACTTCAAGCTTTCTAATGATGGTAATAAGAATTTTTATTGATTATATCTATTGTTTTGTAGATTTTTGTAGATTGTAGAACTTCGTAAATACAAAATAAATTCCTAGAATTTCACAATCTATAAATTTTTTTTGAAAATAATAGATATAGTAAACAAAAATCGTTCTTTTAATCATCATAAAACTCGAATTTTTAAGAACCCTTGAATCTGAAATCCCAGAAATTGATTGTTGAATTATGCATGTATTTCAATTTCATATTTTGTGTTTTTCAAGTTTAGGAGTTGTTAATTTTCAATTAACAGAAAATTTAAACAAAAGAACAATACTGTCAAATTAAACACTAAGGAAAGAAAATTACATGGCCTCTCAATTTTAGACCAAATGTTCCTTGTTCATCTCGTTTTTAAGCTAATTTTTTCTCAATTCAACTCCCTCAAGCCCCTCAAGTGTAGTGATGTTTAAGGCTGCCGAACATGGCCTATTATTGTTGAAAATCCACCATATTTTTCTCCCAAAATGGGATTGACAATTAGATTTCACGGTTAAAACTAATGAAGGATACTAAAATGATGAAATTAATAAACATCATGTACCAAAATTGATAAAGGTTGGTACATGGGGTACCAAATGAAATGGCAAATGAAATTATGCCCAAAGTTATATTTTCAATAACTATACCTAGTGACGTTTTACATAAAATTATCCCCAGTAAAATTTGGAAAATCATTATAGTGACAAGATAGATATCCTTGTGACTTGATAAGGTTTAAATGTTTTTTTGGCGCAGTTATTTAGGTCATTTGACATTTTTAGTCTTTAACTTTCTTGAATAGTACTTTAGTCCTGAATCTTTTTAATTTTTGCGATTTTAGTATTTTTTATTTGTCAAAGTTCATCTTTTTCGCTAGAAAATTACATGTGCATCTCACTTGACCTTTTAAAATTGGGGCTATTGTTCTATTAGCTCATTCTTGCCAATATTTTTGTCCTTTAAGTTTTGGGTCACATTTTGGTCCTGTATCTTATTAACTTTTGCGATTTTATATATATTTCGTCTTGCCGAAGTTCACCCTTATCGCCAGTGGAAGTGAATTCTGACGAAAAAAAAGTACTGAAAACACAAAAATTAAAATGATGCATGACCAAAATGCAACCAACAAGAGGGGGGGGGGGGGTCTACACTTGTGGTCCTTTACTCTACGCAATTTTTTAAAACAATCCCAAAATGAATTTTTTCGATACATTTAGTCCCAAATCCCCACTTCCGTAAAAGAAGAATAGACGATAAAATCACGTGCCATGCACGTGACTGTTATTTTTCGAAGGTGGCTTGTGAGACTAAATGTGACAAAATTGCAATATTTTTCGTACCAAACGTATAGACCCCAAAATGTTAGGGGTTTCGTCCAAATAATAGGAGGGTCAAGAGTTTTGGCCCCAAAATTGGATTTTTTTTCAACTGATTCAGTCCCAAGAGCCATTTTTCATCGAAAAATAACAGCCACGTGCAAGACACGTGATTTTGCCGTCTATTTTTTGATCGACTTAAGTTGGACTGTGAGAGTAAGTATTCCCAAAAAAATTCAATTTTAGGATCATTTTAAAGTTCGTGTAAGTGAAGGATGAAAAATATCAGATCCCCTATCATGTGGGACTAAAATACAATTTTACCCTTAATATATATAATTAATGACAATTTGAATACCATCTGATTAATGTTTTGTTTATAATATTCTCTTTTTATACATGTTGTGAATACATGTATGTATGTATGTATGTATATATAAAAAAAATTGTGGGAGGGTCGCGGTTAATGGGGATTGTAATTACTTAATTAAACCACCATACGTGTAAAAGATAGTGAAATTTTATATTTAAAACTACTATAATATTTTACAAAATTAAAACACACAAATTACAAGCAGTTTGAGTAACCTAGCAAGGCCGGTGTTAGAAAATATAAGTTGGCGAAATTGAGACCCCATGACAAAGAGGTCATGGGTTCGAATCCCACCAATATGTAGACATTGATAATAGTTGTTGGTCTACTAGTTGATACTGTTTAATTAACATGTTTGATATTAGTATTTGGCATATATTAAATAATTGTTTATTATTGGAATTTATCATATAATTACACCAAAGACTTCTCAAGGACCAAAGACTGTTTTGGTAAACCTTGCGTTTATCGGGGCGGCGAGCTATCAACTTCTTGACGGCATAGATTGAACAACTAGCATCACATCTAAAATTTGCCCTTGTCGGCAAATTTTCGCATGGCTGCCCTAGCATGCACTCTACATGATCTCACTTTGTAAAGCTAGGGCTTCGAGGAGCATACACCATTACCATTATCAATATCAAGCACATCATCATCAAGTTACATAACAAGGATGATCTTCTAGGCTTAGGTTTAAGCAAATTCTTTTCATTGAGAACTTCCCGATGAGCATTTTCAAGTGGTCCCTGACTTCAACCTGAAAATTGAATCCTCAGTCACCCCAGAGTGGATCCATCTGCCTGAGTTGCATGTGCATCTATTTCACAAAAAAGCGTTATCCGGAGTTTCTAGTCTCATTATGCGGCATTGAAACGAGACTACACCGGATGGCTTCCCTCCGAGCGTCGCAAGAGTTTGTGTCAAGATTGATCTCTTGAAACCTAAGCCTGAATCGATTTGGATTGGGACTGACGGCCGCTCTTTCCCGCAGCCCATACGAGCATCATCCAAACTACTATTTGTAAGCGTAGGGGATCGGCCCAAGAGTAGCGCGATGGAAGCGTTAAAGATAATTAAGCCTGCATAACGGAATTTAAATGGAATTTAAAACTGGATCAAGGGGTGTTCCCTTGATTCTCACGGCGTTCGGTGTATCTCATGAATAGAAGAAAATATAAACAGGATTCATGGAGACCCTAGGGTTCAAGAGAGGAACAAGAAACGTAACAAGAATACTCACCCTTGTAGCTTTCTCCGTGCCGCTATCGGATTTGCCACCAAGATCCCAACGTAGAATGTTAGAACAGGTGACCAGAAAGCAATGGTATTGGCTGTTCTGAGAACCATTCGTCAATCTGTGAACAAGTAATATTATGTTAATGAATGTAGTAAGGGTTTCATAGGCATGAGTTTGTTGTACTTACTGCTTGCATCGTTACGATGTCACAACAAACGCCCACAGACTGAAATAACGTTTCGGGAAACTGGAACTACGCTTGGAGGTATGTTCATGAAATCAGTTTCGCCGAATCAGTCTGAAATACTCCAAGTCAAAGGAATCTCGAGACAGGGCATCGAGAATCCATTTGAGACTTGCACTAAGCATCTGCTGTCGTGTTTCATCGACGGGTGACGAGGATCGTCTAAGCAGTGTTAGTGGGTCGGCCTGCTGGGGAGCGGCCGACTGAGGTGACTCGCGGGAATTGTCATATAGAAGCTACTCGGGCTTGGTCGGTATGACTCGTATTCCCGGTTCCGATAGTACGGGATTAGTCCTCGGACTTTGAGGATCACGGCAGTCCCCTACATACTAAGGTTGTATCTTGGATCTGGTTTAATTTGACCGATTTATATTACATGTCATCATAAGCCTCGTCCAGTGCAGTCGGAGTATGTAAGAACGGTGAATTCCAAGATAGGATCTGTCCCCTGTCAAAGGATATGACAGCAAGATCTCCTATGCGCTCGGAGATGGTTTAGACTCACAAAGTCTATGGCCATAGCACTGATGTAGTGGGAAAGATTTCCTACGTCGAGTTAAACCTATCTAGAGCATTATGCATAGTTGCCTAGTCAACGATGGGAACCGACCCCTAGACTAAAGGCCGGGAGACGGGCGACAGTAGGACCGTACCCGTACGTATCGAGCGTCGGTAGGACCGCACCTGCGTTATAACTCGGAGCCTAAATGTTCACACCATAATTCACCTAGTCTCTAGTGCCAATGGACCGTGCTAGATGGCCACCATGGTAACGGACTACTTTGGTTATGAAATTAAAACAAAAATTAGGTCCAAGTCTAGCTGAAAGGTGAACCTAAAAGAGTCACACCCGCTACACCAAAATGAAAGGGAATAATTTGGAATTAATCCGGGAGAAGGTTTAATTTAATGGATATTAAATTATACTTCTTGGAGATTCAAAGCTTCGATGAATTATTTGGAATAATCGGGCTTGAGTTCATAAATTAGATTTAATGAATTTTTACAAGGCATGGGCTTTCTCTTTAATTAGATTAAAAGGGTGAATTAATTAATTAGTGGCTTGGTATATTAAATAGGATTTAATATAAAGTCCATGGGACTATTTAATTTAGAATTAAATAATCCCATTCTATGGAATAAATTAATGGGGCTTGGTATTAAATAGGATTTAGATATAAAGTCCGATAGGACTATTTTAATTTGGAATTAAAATAAAGTCCATTCCATTTAATTAATTAATGGGCTTAGTATATTAAATAGGATTTTAATATAAAGTCCATGGGATCATTTGAATTTAGAATTAAATAAAGCCCATTCCATAAAGCCATCAAAATGGATGGACAAGATTTGATCTATGAGAATGATGAGATGAAGGGCCATGATTAATTGACTAATCAAAGCCTAACTTGACTAGGATTTGACGAGGTCAAATCTAGTCAAAGTGTGTCTCTTTGGGAGAGTTTGAGAAGGAATAGGGAATGTCCATCTTCTATAAGTACTTAAAAAAACACACACTTACACCTAGTATGCTCTTACAACTCTCATCACTCATCTCACTCTCTCAAATTCGTCTCCATACCCCCTTCTTTAATTCCAAGAATACTACTTTAGTTCTTCTTGATTTATTCAATTGTTAAGAACATAAGAACATTATTGCTATTAATTCATAGGCGTGTATCAATGTCTCTTCTCCCCAAAATAATTTCTTTGCTAGGCACAAGGGTTGTTTGCTTTCCGGTGGACGCGAGTGAGATATTTAGAGGGTCTCTTCTTGAGATCTTGGTGCAAACGGCGGAACAATGCATGTAGCCGAACGAAGACAAAACTACAGAACCTGAAGGTTCTTAATTTCGTTTTTCGGTTTCAATTCTATGGCTCCAGTTGTGATCTCTTATTGAACATTTGAGATAATACACTGACCGACGCCGGGAGAATCAAGGGCACACCCCTTTGATTCGTTTATGTATATTATGCAAATAGTTTAAATCCATTTAATTATGTTTTTGTAATTTTTATTAGCACTATTTCGCGCTTTCCGCTCTATTCGCGTTAATCTCCCGGGACGATCCACATATTTCTTTTCATAGAAATCCTCTAAAAAAATGTTCCACGCATTCGACCAAAAGCTTGATCTCTCGGCTAAGCAAGTATAAAAAGATAGAGAACACATTGAACCGAATCCTTAGTTATCATCGAATCTAATTTTGTATGTTCCCCATGTGTAAACAAGACGACAGAGAGCACTCTGGAGGTGAAAAGGTAGGGATCGGATGAAGATGACTTTCATCCGAGATAGATAGGGAGATTCTAGATAGTGGTGCAGAAGTTGTTTGTGATTATCATGGTTGTTTGAGTTTATGGATTATATTCTAATCCTACTCCTAACTACTCCATGGGAGTACATCTACTATTAATCCTTTCAGATTTGGACTTAGTCCAGTAATCACTTCCCTATCACAAAATCCTGTATAGCTAAGGAACTTGACAATAGTCAAGTTCTCCTTGCATATCCATCTCAATTATCACTCCTAGATTGAATCTCGCTCCATCCATTCTTGATGGCTTTATTACTTAGGACCTTATTAATCTAATGGTGGATCGGAGGTTAGTCGAGGTCCTAATGAGCATTGCTGGTATAAATCTAATTCACCTTTTTAATAATTAAAAAGGAACCCTATCATTATAAATCATTTACAATTCAAGATCGACTATAATTAATCTCAAATAAGCTCGATACTTCAAAGATCGATTAATCCAAGTAAATTATTCTCTCGTCCGGAAATTATTCCAAGTTACTACCTTCATTCAGTGATAGGGGGTGTACTGTTTAGGTTACCTTCAACAAGACTTGACGATAACGAGTGTATCTCATAATTAAAATTCGCCATCTACCATGGTTGGCCGTCTACATGTCCGTTGCACTGAGAACAGGTGAATATGTGTGAACTCTTAGGCTAACGAATGCACATGAGTACAGTTCTTCCGTTTACCATCTCACAGCCTACAGTCTTAGGGTAGCGATTGGACTTGGTGCTCATTTCTTGACTTAAGCAGCTACTCGTCACCTACTGAAACGAGCCTGTATGCCATGTTGAGAATAGGTGACCATGTAAGCCAATTTTGGCAGGCAATATGTAACCTATGTCTAGACAATTTTTTGGGTATTTTGATAAAAACATATATGAATAAAGAAGTGAAAATTCATTGGCAATACTTGGTTTATATTCACTTTTAATCTGCATTTACATTTCTGTTCACTACGCCAAACAAAAAGCCCACGGACTGAGAATCGACTTTCAGGACTGGACTACTCTTGGAGGTAGGTCCATGAAATCAGTCTTACCGAATCAGTCCGGAAATCTCCAAGTCAAGGAATCCCGAAAATGGGCGGTTACCGGATTCCCTTTGGGACTTGCCCCACTAAGCATCCGCTGTCGTTATTTCATCGACGGTGACGAAGCGTCGTCTAAGCAGTGGTTTTAGTGTGGTCAGCACGCTAGGAAGCAGCTGACTGAGGCTGACTCGCGGGAACCGTCTTACGGAGGACCTGGGTATGTCAGCAAGGTATGACGTGTATCCCGGCCAACTGTACGGGCCAAGTCCTTTGACTTGAGGAACTGCTGAGTTTACCTGTGCAATCAGGTCTGTATCTTAGATATGGTGAGAGATTGCCAAAATTACTCTTGAGTAGTCATAAGCCATGTCTAGTGCAGCTCGGTGTACAGAGTGACAGTAGTTTCCAAGAAAGGATCTGTCTTCCTGTCAAAGGTATTGACAGTTGAAAGTCTCATTGTATTGCTCTGTGTCTGTCCCTAAAATCTGTGGCCACAGTAACTGAACAGAAGGGAAAGGTTTCCCTTGCGGCATTTGTAAGGACAGACCGACAGATAGTCCAAAATGGGTACCTGCTTTTCGTGCCCTAGACTCTAATGTGAGACCGAAGACAAGAAGACAAGTGTACTGTTAGATCCCGATTATTTTCACCCTATGGACCGTTGCTAGATCCACCCATGGTAACGGGCGGATTCTAGGAATTCCGACCAAGTCTAGCTGAAAGTGTGAAACCTAAAGAGTCACACACTATCACACACACATTTAAGTATTTATTTGAATTAAATATTGGAGTAAAGGAATGATTAAATTAGATTTAATCGGGTCCTATTATATTTTCTTGGAGAAATTAATTCCTTCTATTTGATAAAGGGAATTAAATTAATAAATTGGATTTATTAAGGGAATTGATTTAATGGGCCTAGAATAAATATTAATATTTATTTATTATATTATTTGGCCTTTTGGAATATTTAATGGGATTAAATATTCCATTAAATTAAAATCACGGTTGAGATGGAAAGGGGAGATGGAAGGCTAGGATTGGTTTGTCACTAGGACTTTGACTAGGTCAAAATCCTAGTCAAATTAGAGTTCTTAGAGTTGGAGTTTAAAGAGGATTAAACTCCTCCTCTATATAAACCTCTAGCTTCCAACAATTGTAGGATGATGATTCTTGAATCAACACACACAACACACACTCTCCCCTCTCCTACATCTCGTCCGCCCCTCTCTCTTTCACTCTCCAAGAAAATTATTTCTTGTTCTTTTGTTCTTGGAACATTAGAACTAAGGAAAGATTAGTCCCGTTAATTCATAACGTGTGATTAATCTATCCTCTCCAAAAACACTTGTTTGTTGCTAGCACGACGTGCAAGATACGTGGGTGGATCGTGTGTCATGACTTGGAGGGTCTCAAGAACGAGATCTCGGTGCAAAACGGGGAACAACGTGTGTGGCCGTTGAAGACAAAAACGACAACGGGTAGGTCCCGTTTTTATTTTTGTCCCTCTTTATTTTTTCAACTCTATGGCCTCCATGATTTCTTTACATGTTATATGATCATGAGAAATATCACCGAACCCCGGGAAACCTCAACGGTAACCCCTTGAGCGTGTTCTTTTAAATTAAAAGCATGCTTTAATTTTTGTGTGTTTATCCATTTTATCGCGCATCTCCGCATTCGCGCAATTACCCGGACGATCCACCGATTTCCTTTCATGCCATTCTCATTGTTCAGTTACTGTGGCCATAGATTTTATAGGGAACATCTCAGCATGAGACACTACTATCAAAACATTGACAAGAGACATATTATATCTTGGAACTCACCAATCCGCAATTGCATATTCTCGACTTGCACTAGATAGGGCTTATAGCAACCAAGTCTTTCCGCCTAGTAGCCTTTCTCCAAACCTAAGATGCACTCATAGTGTGGATGTGACTGCCGTTGCTCCTCAAGTCTGAGGACTAATCTCGTACTATCGGAGCCGGAAGTGCAAGTCATAGTGACCAAGCCCCTTAAGGCTTCCATATGACAATTCCCGCGAGCCACCTTAGTTAGCCGACACCGAGCCGACTAACCCACTAATATTGCATGGAGAACCCTCGTCACTCATCGATGAAACGCGACAGCAATCCTTAGTGCAAGTCTTGCTTGGACCCTTGATACCCAATCTCGAGGTCCTTAACTTGGAGGGTTTCAAACCGATTAACAAAGGTTGGATTCATGACTACCAACCTATGCGCTATCCATCCTCTAGAATTAACATACACCGGTCTGTGGCTTTGTTTGTGCTCAAATGAAACAGTAACACTAACTGAAAACACAACAAAGTATAACATGCCAAGAACTGAAACATCACTTTTATTCAGAATATCTTATTTATAGTTCATTATTTGTCAGAAACAGGTACATAAGCCTAATGATATTGGTTTCATGGTCATAACTATTCTAACACTGTTTCTCAGTGTCCGCATCTCATAAACGGGATTGACCCCCTTTCACTTAAAGTCAGATAGCGGAAAGGTGAGCAGACTTTGAATAAGGAAAGGGTTTTATCGTTATGGCCTACTAGAAAGATTGTTAGAAATAGGTGACCAGAAAGCCAATAGGTTTGGCATTTGTAACCTATTTGACAAACTTGATGTAAATGTAATATTATGTGATGAATAAAATGAGTGTTCGTCACCAATGGTACATACTTTGTTGCGCTCATTTTATCATATATTAAAATTGGTTTTACTTATATCGCAACAAAGCCCAATAAGCACAGTTAACAACTCTATGCAGTTGGCCCATGCATTGGAGGTGCTCATGAAACCAACTGATTGAGAGTGGGTCTGAAACGTTCAAATCGAGGACCTCGAGACAGGGCATCTAGAGTCCTATAGAGACTTGCATCAAGAGTCGTGTTCATTGGTAATGAGTGTCGTGTTTCTCCCATTGGCGATAGGCGTAGGACGCCTACAACGATCTTGATGGGTTGGTCGACTGGGGTCGAGCCGACTGGACTACCGTGGGATCATCATATGGAAGCTTTGGAGGCGGTCGGTAAGATTGGATTTTCTCGGTTCCGGATAGTACGGGAGTAGTCCTCAGACTTGAGGAACCATGGCAACTCGACGTGCATAGGACGGCTGTATGGTGATCATTTTGTAAGATGATCATTATAAGCCTTGTCCAGTGCAGTCAGAATGTGTAGCGAGGACGGTGCGTTCCAAGAAGAGGATCTGTCCCATGTCTGTATGTGACAGAGGTATCTCCTATGCGCCGGAGACATTTCATGGCCTATTTTAAAGTTGTGGCCACAGTGGTTGGTCGAATAGGGAATGGTTTCCTATGTCAACGCAATGAAGCATGCGTAGTCTCCAGTATTAAGCATAGATGCCCTGTCAAGGATGGGAATCCGTGATTGCCCAATTCCATACCTAGACTGAGACGTGAGACGGTAGATGGAAGGACCGTACCTGTACAAAAATCGGCCCCTAAATGTTCACGTCAACATTCACCTAGTCTTAGTGCCATGGACCGTTGCTAGACGGCTACCCATGGTAACGGGCCCTTGTGGAGACACGGGCCCAAAGTCTAGCTGAGGGTGAACCTAAAGGGTCACACACCAATCACCGAGAATGTGAGAGATTGACTTGGAGTCAATCTCGAAGGATAAATAAGTAATTGGATTACTTAAGGGATTGTCAATGACGGGCCGATATTGTATCGGTTATTCTGCCCATCGTTTAAAAGGAAATGGATTTATCGATTAAATATGAAAAGTCGAGACGTTGGATTCTTTGATTGGATTAAAAGATCAATGGGAATTATTTAAGTGGACATTTAATTGGATTTAATTTTGGGTTCGTCGTAAATTGGATTACAGGGGTAAAACCAGTCCGTTAAATTTTGACCTGAGATGGAGAGAATTCAAATTCCTATTTTGCAATAGGAAGAAGTTGGGCTTCTTCCCTATATTGAGCAATGGCAGAAAATGCTCCCTTGGAGGAAGCCAAAATTCAGCCATGTTGCGTGCTAGGTGGTGGTTGACTTGTCTCTTTTTGCTAAGAGACAATATCAACCGCCAATGAAGCCATTCCCTTCGGTATGAATTTGATCATACCTTAAAAGTTGGTTGAAGACTTCATGGTGATTGATTGGGATTGTATCTAACATCCTTGGATGAACCTAGACACATTTTAATAATCACATTAATTTGTGTATATATATGAGATATACTACACCTTATGCAAGAGAATCGATAATCATCTTTTCTAGGAAAAGAAGAAGCATAATTCGGCCTCCTCTCCATCCCATACTCTTGGCCTCTCCCTCCCTCTTCTACTATTGTTCTTCAACTTGATCTTGAATTAAGAGGGAAGAACAAGTAGGTTTAAGAAGAAACCAACTAATTCATAGTGTTTATCTTCTTAAAACGGTTTCCTTCATAAACCCATTTTTCTTCTAGCTAGGAGAATGTGAGTTTCTTCACCGATGTGGTGTGGATCACCTTGAGAGTTACCATATATTTGAGCTTGGTGAACATTCGGAAGAAATGCGGAACAATCTTGTAGTTGTACGCTGCGTGAAGAACTACGAAGGTAACACTTATTTACTACGCTTCTATTGTTTTTCTATTCAGCTATGCCCTATGTATAATACATGCTATAGTATTATACATCCTACATCGAATGCCCGTTGAGCACCCAAGGGTACACCCCTTAGGATTCCGTTTTCATATGCGATTTAATTCATGTTTTTGTTTGCAATTTATGCATTTTCTCACTTCCGCTCGCAGCTCCCGGGCGGATCCGCTTGTCCTTCAAGGATTACTAGGATAATGCCACTGCTCAAAATTTGAACAGTACAAGGATATCTTCATAGGCAACTGAAAGATCTGGCCCAAGTCTGCATCTTACATGCCAAAAAAATGAATGGGGCAGTTGAGAGACACGAGTGATATACTAATATTATTATATAATATATATATATATATATATATTTCTACATGCATTAGATTCATAGTGGGCTAATTCATAAATTGAACTTCCTTACTAAGACTAATGTGCAATCTTTCCAAGTCAATACCCCGCCCAGAAGGATTGTTGGCCAAACCCTTGCTTTTGCGCGTGCTGTGAGAGCCTTTTGCAAGTTCGAAAACTTGATCCAAGTTGTATGCCCCCCATATCAAAAGGGGATTCAAGTGCCACAGCTTCTTCAATAGCAGGGGACATTAGTCACATTAGTCAACTGGTGATTAAATCACTAAAATGTCAAATACTCCAACTCAGGGATGAGAACACTTACATCCTTTGGAAAATGGCTGAGAAGAAATGGGGGAACCCGACTGATAAACAAAAGGATGCGAAGAGAACTCATTATCCAGATAATAGGCAAAGATTCCTCATAGCCTGTCCCCCTTCCCTAAACGAGGTGGTTTTAGAAAAATATCAAACCGGTGAGTTGTTAAGGAACTACAAAAACCCTTGGTTATAACCTAAAAGTCAGTGTTTAAACACATTTTTTAGGTGTTGATGGATGATTTTCTTTCTCATTGAGAGTTTCAAAAATGAGTTTTCTATTGCTAAAAACCCATTCTAATGAGGATAGGAACTGGTGGTGAAATAACCATAAATCCAAATTGTTTATCACTTGATCGCTTGGTATCTGAAACCTCTTTACTTGTGGGGGCAGGAGTGGAAATGTCTGAGAGAGCGCTTCACGAAAGAATCATGTGCCGCAATGAAAAGTTTTTACATTGGGGTTTTCGACCCTCCTGGTCTCAACCTACTTGTGGAAGAGGTGGGAAGTGAAGGACCTACGACAACGACGGAACGGCCAATAATCGACCTTTGATATCTAGGACATGGAACTCTTTCATAAAGCTGAGTGGACTCACTTGAAGATCAAGGGTAAAGTTTGCCCCTTGCCACTCTCTTTCTTATGCTCTTCTTTATGCACACTATGGAGTCAGGAGAGATTCTTTCGAGCCAAGAGTTTGGATAGTTAAAAAACAAAGGAGGTAACGTAATGGAAATGTATCGGACTGAAAGTCCTGGAATGACGGTTCCACCACGTCCTTGGCCTCAAGGAGTGGTGAGCAACAAAAAACTTATTTCAATCAAATGGCATAGTAAGTGGCTTTCGGGTCAAAACCTAAGAGGTCATGGGTTTGAGCATTGTTATTAACAAACGAAAAAGCGTTATAGGTCATTGTGGAGAGGCAATGCAAGTTGATCCGCGAACCCTCCATGCGGGAGCTAGAGATACCGCTTCTAATACTAGGGTTGCATAGGCAGTTTGATTCAACCGCCACTAGATATTCGAAGATCACCTAAGGATACCGAGAAAACGAATTATTTGCCTAGCATGGAAATAGTTGATGCTGGCAGAGATAAAAGCCCGAGGGCTTCCTAGAAACATGAAAATAAGGAAAATGAAGAGCCGATTCATGTTTTTGATGATATCGATAAGAATCCCATCAAAAAATGTGCGTTCGAGCCAGCCCCAGGCCTAGGGGATATTGCCCTAAATGGTAATGCGGGTGACGAGATTGCTCCATTGTGCGATGATGAACTTGAACATGAGGGATCGTCGTGGAATTTGCAAGAGCAGAGAGGCTTCTTTAGACCTTTCCACGATACAACGATTTTGAAGAGGTGAGGCAAGTGGTTTTTTATACTCGTCCACGAATAGCATGGCAGGTTCAGACAACTTCAACACCATTTTCTTCCAAAAATATTGGGAGATCATAAAAGAGGACATACGAGGCAGTTCAGGACTTAAAGAGGACATATGGGGAACTTCAAGACCTTCTGCAGGGGACCCCACCGTCGATTAGTATTACGGCCACTTCTATTATTCATATCTCGAGGTCAAAAATCCTTTGCAGTGGAGTGAATTCCGACCGATCAGTGCCTGCAACACTACAAGCAAGATTTTCATGAATCTACTTAATGACCAGTTGAAGGTTATCCTGCCTACGTTGATTGTACCAAACTGAAGGGGTTTTTGTGTCATGATAGTTTGATTGCGGATAACATCTTATTTGCGTTGGAAATTATGCATGACATCTCAGCAAATAGGAACGAGTGGAATGTGGCTCTTAAACTCGACATGGCCAAAGCTTATGACCGTGTAGGTTTTTGCTTTTGAGAGGGTGTTCTTGTGCATTTTGGTTTTCCTGGTCATTGTGTTTGGCGGATCTATAACTTCATCAGTAATTGTTGGTTTTCAGTGTTGCTGAATGGGACTCCTTGTGGTTTCTTTCATTCGACTAGAGGGCTGCTACAGGGGGATCCCCTCTTGTTGTCACTATTTGTTCTTAGCATCAAAATACCTGTTAAGAAACCTTAACTACTTGATGTTTGTTGATCCGTCTCTTTCTTTTCAGGGGTGTGGTGGGGGGGGGGGGGGCGATGGGGTAACCCATTTGCCATATGCAGATGATGTGCTGATTTTCACTAACTCGTGGGAGGCTTCCTTGGCAAAAATTATGGATTTCTCACACGGCTTTGGGGCGGTCTTAGGCCATAGCATTAATCTTTCTAAGAGATCGTTCATCTTTGTGTCAAAAGCGTTGTTGTTTCTAAAAGAGAGGATTCAGAGACTAATACGTTTTGTCTTGAAATCTTTTCCTTTCACATGGGCGCTCATCTTTGTAAGCCGCAAAAAAGAATGAATAGAGGCATCGTTTTGGGGGTTTGGAGATAGAATTAAACGTTGGCATTGGTCCCCATGGCAAAGGATCTGTCACTGGATTGATGATGGGAGTCTAGGGGTACGGCGTCTGCTGGACACGGTAGAGGCGTCCTCGGTCAAAACTATGGTGGCGATTCAGAACGAGTTCCTCACTTTGGGGACAATTCATAGAGAATAAATATTCTAAACGATCCTGCCTTGCTTCCTCACATGCCCACTTGAATTGTTCTCCAACATGGCGGACTCCCCTGACACTTCCCTACCAGCTACTGGGTCAGCACGTGCACCTTGAGAAGCCATCCTACATTAGACAATTCAGTCTTTAGACACATCTCACAGCCAATCAATCACCCTAGAAACGTAGACCTGCTCTAATACCACCTAATGTAACACCCCTACAGTACTACACCTAGTTACCACTAATTAATCTTCCCTTTTCTAAATTTCAACTTATTCTATAGCGTAATATAAATTTTATTCTATTAATATAACAAAATATATATACTACATGAGATAATAAACATCGGCAAAACCTTACATTTACTTCCCATTGATGTACATAACTTAACAAAAAGTTAACCAACGACCAACTGTCCAGAATTTTAAAACAAACTCTACAACCCTAGGATGTTTAAGTTACATAAACCAAAAACTTCCACCTCTAATGTCACGGCTGACCCACCTATTCAGTATCACGGCACGGCTCAAGATCCAATGGTATTAGTCCCTGCGGCCTATCTCCTGAAACGTGTGTGGCAAGGAATGAGTTGCTTACTCAATAAGTATAGACTTTCGGTCTATATATAAGTATACGAGCAACCAATCAAGTATAAAGCAAGTATACCAACACAATCCAAGATGCGACATACATTACAGTAGATAAGAAATCACATAGCTAGAATAAGATATTAACTCAACACATAATAGAGGCATTTTAGTTGTTTCCTTAGGGCCCGGCTTAACCAACCTGGAGTGCATCACTCAATGAGCTTAGCTGGCTATCACCATCATCATCATCTAAATCACAATACTCCTTCTTCCACTATCTTTTCTTTTCTGATATCACACAACACACATCTCGTGTGTATCTCATCCTCACTGATACCACACAACACATAGCTCGTTTGTATCCCATCCTCACAGATATCACACCACACACAACTCGTGTGTATCCCATCATCTCCATTGATCAATGACAACACACAGCTCGTCATCGATCGTATCATTCTAAGCCATTGAGTATGCTCCCCAGTTAGTTTAAGTCATCGTTTCATTTTAATCTCCAATATCAGCAACATTAACTTCCTTATTCAAATTCATTTAATAATCATTCTTTCGTCAATACCTTTTCTATTTGATTTCATACCACAATTAAATATACAACCACACAATCATTCAGTCGACATTCGTGTAACACAATCATACTTTAGCACATAATAGCAATTCCACAGATATATAGATAATCTTAGTCACAATCGACATCCATGATCGAGTATATAAACAATCCATATTTATATCCTATATATATATATCCAAAATTCAACATAGAGTTCTCACATAAGCCTATAAATATATATATATATATATATCCAACAATTTATATTTATATTCATATAAATATATATATATATAACCAATTAGCTATACTTACCTCAACTCTCAAAATGGTCTGTCAATACGAAGAGCTGCTCAACCCTCCACTCTAACGTCACGTCCTATAGTAAATTATAATTGATTCGATCAATACCTCATAAATATCGTAAATTCTAATTAAAACATTATATAATATTCGCATAGTTCTATTTATAGAAATTCACCCCCCCCCCTTTCCGTTTTATTTTAAATAACTTAACTTTCTACACTTCTTAGGTATACTTTTAATTTATCAACTAACTCATACAATTCCACTTTATAAAACCCTCATATCATTATAACTACCGGTGTTATTAATATTTCGAACTTAAATTATTATAAAAATATTATATTTTCTTAAATAACTTTTCAATAGTATTTCTATTAATTCCTATCAATTCCTCGCTATTATATAATATGATTAAACACTAATTTATATAATTAAGTATTTAGTTAATACACCCGATGAAATTGAACACATTAACTACAGTAGTGATTAAATCTAGCAAATCTAGTAATTTAGTTACTCAATTATAGTAATCTTAAATTAAATGTGATATTTTAATACAACACTAGTTTAACTAGTCAAACTCATAAAATTTTCCGGTTAAATAGTAAATCAGTCAGTATAAACTATATTTAGTAAATAAATTAATACATAATGTAATTATATAAATTAATAAAAATTAAAATCTAAAAAAATTTGCATACCTTTCGTCTTCCTGAGAGAGAGAAATTTGAAGGTTGAAGAAATGTATATTTGCAAATGTTTTCCTTTGTGTGTTTGACACACATATATATTATATATATATATATATATTTTTAATAAATTGGGTGAGGTGGTGGGGTGACTCCCACCCCATTTTCTCTCTCTCTCTCTCTCTCTCTATATATATATATATATATTATTATTTTTTATTATTATATTATTATTGTTATTATTATTACTATATATATATATATTATTTTATATATATATTTTTATAATTAACATAATTCACTCCCAAATATTATAATGAGTTCCAATTTACTCCATTCAAGATTTTCTTAATAATTACTAATTAGACTCTCAATTATTTATAAAATCATACGAACGTCACAAGTTTAGATCGATCCGGAGAAACTGATTTCATGAACCACCATCCAATGCGCAGTTCCAGTTTTCCGGAATGTGTTTTCGATCTGTGGGCTGTGCTTGTGCAGCGAACATTTAACGTAAAGCAGTAAGTGAACACAAACAAAGTATTATGCCAAATGAATATCACTTTCTTATTCATTACAATTTATTAAAACACTGAAATTGTTTAGACATAGGTTACATTAGCCCAATTTGATTGGCTTCACGGTCACCTACTCTAACAATCTTCCACTTGACTTAAAGCAAATCGGCCATATGCCTAATCCCCATCTTCTCAAGATGTTGCATATGAGCAGTTTGTGACATACGCTTTGTCAACAGATCTATTGTGTTGTCTATTGAGCTGACTCAGTCCATCCGAACGTCACCTCTTCCTACCATTTCCCTCAAATGGTGGTAGCGTCTAAGAATGTGCTTGGATCGGTAATGGGATCTTGGTTCCTTTGCTTGCGATATCACTCCGTTGTTATCACAGAAGATAACTACGGACTCGGCAATGCTAGGCACCACACCCAACTCTTGGATGTAGTTTCTCATCTAAACCGCTTCTTTGGCAGCTTCTAAAGCTGCTATGTATTCGGCCTCAGTGGTAGAATCAGCCGTGGTTGGTTGCTTGCTTAGAATTTTTTCATGCCACCAC
The DNA here is from genome assembly GCA_034509735.1 of Sesamum alatum. Taxonomy (NCBI): domain Eukaryota; kingdom Viridiplantae; phylum Streptophyta; class Magnoliopsida; order Lamiales; family Pedaliaceae; genus Sesamum; species Sesamum alatum. Next base: position 5,426,133 of record JACGWO010000011.1, on the reverse strand, counting down.
ACCACCATTGAGTCTGAATACATAACCCGACTGAGACTTGGCATTGTCGTCATCCGCCTGGAAGCTAGCATCTCTAAAGCCTTCCAGGATTAACTCTCCATTGCCATAGACCAAAAATATTTCCTTAGTCCTCCTCAGGTACTTAAGGAGGTTCTTGACCGCATTCCAATGTGCCTCGCCTACATAGGACTGATATCTACTTGTTACACTTAAGGCATAAGTGATGTCAGGCCTTGTGCAGTGGACGGTGTATTGGATGCTGCCTACGGCAGAAGCATAGAGAATGCTCTTCATTCTTTCAAGTTCCTCATCAGTCTTGGGAGACTGTTTCTTGGATAACTTGATCCCATGCCTCATGGGAAAGAAATCTCGTTTGGAGCTATCCATGTGAAATCGTTTCAGGATTTTCTCCATATATGAGTTTTGGGTCAATCCTAACATTCTCTTAGATCTGTCCCTGACGATCTGGATGCCTAGAATTTAGGAGGCTACACCCAAGTCCTTCATGGAAAATTGCGTGGATAACCATGCTTTTGTGTTACTTTACATTCTAACATCATTACCTATGAGTAGAATGTCGTCCACATAAAGCACTAGGAACACTACAGAGCTCTCACTGACCTTCTTGTATACACAAGGATCGGAGTTATTTTTTATAAAATCATATCCTCGTATGACTTCATGAAAGCGAATGTTAGAACTACGGGATGCTTGTTTGAGGCCATATATGGACTTTTGAAGACGACAGACCTTTTGCTCTTCTCCAGCAACCGTGAATCCCTCCGGTTGATCCATGTAGATCTCTTCCTCAACAGCCGTTGATAAATGCCATTTTTGCGTACATCTGCCATATTTCATAATCATACCATGCTGCTATGGCAAGCAGATACGAATGGACTTAGCCATCGCTACTAGCGAATTGGTATGCCCAAAGTCCACCCTGGGTCGTTGAGTGTATCGTTTTGCCACTAGCCTAGCTTTGAAGGTCGTAAGTTCTCCATCAACGCCAAGTTTACGCTTATAGATCCATTTACACCCCACTAGTTTAATGCCTTTGGGTGGGTCTACAAGTGTCCAAACTTGATTCTCGCTCATGGAGTCCATTTCGGCTTTCATGGCCTCAAGCCATTTTCCCGAGTCGATGTCAGACATCGCGTCCCTGTATATCTTGGGATCCTTGCTTAATTGTCTGGTCACACTTAGAAAGCCATACCTCAAGGGATGGCGGGGCACTTTAGCTGACCTACGGAGGACGGGAACGTCAGTGGTGACTGTGGGCGCAGACATGATAGGAGCTGCGGTTCAGGTGTCGGGATTGGCTCCTCGTGAGGTTGTTCGACATGCCTGGCATGCCGAACCTCGCGAGGTAGGTCAACCTTTGGGTATTTATCCTGAAACCTCTAAGTGAGGTATCCGTAGCTTCTGGAATTGATGACCGATTCGTCTCACTTAACTCCTGAACGATCAGATCATCACATTGGACACCCGTTGGAAAACCTTTTTCCAAGAACACTGCGTTCCTTGAAACAAATACCTTTTGTTCCAAGGGGTCATAGAAATGATAACTTGCAATTTCTTTAGGGTATCCAATGAACCTGCTCAAGCTAGACCTTGATTCTAACTTGTCTCCCACTGTCCTCTTGATGTATGCAGGGCTACCCCACACTTTGAAGTAGTTGTAGGATGCAGGCTTGCCGTGCCATATCTCATATGGTGTTTGGGTCACCACATTGGTCGGCGCTAAGTTTAACAACTTGGCCGCGGTTTCCAGTGTGTAGCCCCAAAAAGACAAAAGCAATTCGGTAAAACTCATTATGGATCGGACCATGTCTAACATAATTTGATTCCTCCTTTCAGAGACACCGTTTAATTGCGGTGTGTCGGGAGGTGTCCATTTAGAGATTATATCGTTTTCTTTTAGATAATCGAGGAATTCATTACTAAGGTATCGCCACCTCGGTCTGACCGTAGGACTTTAATTTTGCACCCGATTTGGTTCTCGACTTCAAGTCTGAATTCTTTAAACCTCTCAGGAGCTTCAGACTTGTACCTCATCAGGTAAACATAACCGTACTGTGAATGATCATCAGTGAAGGTTATGAAGTAGGAGAACCCATCTCGGGCTTGCGTCCTTAGTAGTCCACACACGTCTGTATGGACCAAGTCCAATAGACACGTGGCAAGCCTGCTTTGTCCTACAAAGGGCTTCTTGGTCATTTTCCCTTTAAGGCAGGATTCACAAGTTGGTAGATCACTAAAGTCCCAAACCTCTACTTTCTTTGAGTCTACCAATTTCTTCATCCTTTCTTGAGAGATATGACCTAGCCTTGCATGCCACAGTTGTGCGTTCCCGTCATTATCTATTTTACATTTGTGTTGAGCATTCATAAGGAAATTTGATTGTTGTAAGATATAGAGATCGTTATTAACTGTACCAAGCAGATGAGAAAATCCACGCTTCATAAAATAAAAGCAATTTTTATTGATCGAAAACTCATAACCACTATTTTCTAACAATGGAATGGAAATGATGTTTTTGATGATACTAGGTACATAATAAACCTGCTCTAATTCTATACTAATACGATCACTAACTACTAAGGTGGCGGATCCTATGGCTTCTGCCGAGATAGCCTTGCCATTGCCAAGCTTTAGGACTATATCACCGTTACTCAGCTTTCTGCTTCTTTTAAACATCTGCAAGTCGTTGCAAATGTGACCTCCACAACCGGTATCTAATATCCAAGAGGCAGAGTTAGTAACCATATTAACCTCAATCAACAATATACCTTGCTTGGAAAGGAGTTTGGGGCAATCCCTCTTCCAATGCCCTTTCTCACGGCAATGAATACATATGTCATTTGTCCTCAACTGTTGCTTTGAGTCAACCTTCCTTTTCTCTTTGCCTTTCCCCACCTTGGCAACGGGAACACTCTTAGTGTTGGTAGCGGCTTTGACGACCTTTCCCTTTCCCTTCTTCGTTTTCCAACGTCCGACACCCTTGCCTTTCATTTTGGAAGTTGAAACCTCTCCAAACAATACCGATGGCGTAGACTTTTTAGTCGTTGCCTCGTATTGCACCAACATATTGATCAACTATGGATACCCTTCTCAAGAGTATTCATGTTGTAGTTAACAATGAATTGGTCGAATGAGGGTGGGAGTGACTGAAGGATTCACTTCAATGTACATCTCGTTATCGAGCCCTCCTTTGAGGTCTTCGAGCTTTTCCATCAAGGTAAGCATCTTGACCCCATACTCATGCATAGAGGACCCTTCGGTCATTTTAGTTCCAAAGAACGCCTTCGTTGCGACATACCTAGTATACCGGTCCGGGACTGCATAGTAATCCTTCAGGCGAGCCATTATGGAAGGAACATCGTCCAGCCTCTCATACTGCTTCTGTATCTCATTGGTCATAGACGCAAGTATGATGCTACGGACTTTTCGGTTATTCTAATGTCAAGTCTCGAACGTCTCACGTTCTTCGGACGTGGATCCTTCTGGCACAGTCCGAGGAAACGGCTTGTCCATGACATGGCCTTGGTTCTCATAATCAAGGACTATCCTCAGATGCGCAACCAGTCGTTGTAATTGATTCCATTAAACTTGTTGTTTCAAGTATGGTTGATAATGCGTTCTTAGACATTGTTTTAAATCTACATTTAAAAACAGGACATAATCAGTAGAATTAAATAAAAGGTTTTAATAAAGATTAAAGACTTGGACTTCAGTCATTTAATTCTCCGACAATTTCTACGAAAACACGATACTCTCAAACGTTGTTTTCAGGAAACCCTTTCCTAGTGGGCTTGGGATCCACAATGATATCTTCAATACCCCGCTTTTACAATTCGCATGGAAAACAACCTGTGGGAGGTATGGTACGAGATTCCCAAGATATTTGCCTCACCCTTTTACAAGATCCATAGGACTTCAAGCGAATATTCCGACCTGCCGCCGCCGTCGCCACGGCCGGCCGGCCACCGAAAACTTTCCCGACGGCAGTTTTTGCCACGCGCGACACCGCCGGAATCACCGTGGCCTCCTCTTTTCCGTCGTCTCGCGCGTGTTGCTGTCGCATTTGCGCCGCGCTAGGAATCGAGGCTGGAAGTTTTGGTTTTTTCTCCTCAGATCTGCGAACTCTCTTCGTTTTCTTCGCCTGAAATACACAGATCTGCTTTCGAATTTTTGTAATCGTTGAGACACAAAGGTTGGGGAACTGACAGTGGTTGGGTAACTGAGTATAGAACGGCGGTCTTCTTCTCAGACCTCCATCGTGCTGTTGTTGTAGTTCCTTTGTTGAGATGTTGATATGTATTTCCTGTTTTAAATTTGTGGTTTCAGATTCGTATTGTGTTGAATTTATCGCTACGATTTTGTTTTTCAATTTTTAGATCGGACAAAACTGTTGTTGCGTTTCATTTCTAGATTGTATTGTTGCGTGCCATCGCGGTTCAGATCTGGTGGCTACTGGAGGTGCTGTTCTTCGTCGCGCCGCCGCCGTTTAGTGCTGGAGGTGACTCCGTTCAGTGCTGCGTTGGTTTATTCTGTATTGCTCTATAATTTCTAGTTTTGCGCATCTGTTTTTTGCGATTGTATTGCTAGATCTGTGTTGCTGCGTTCGAATCTGTATTGCTAGATTGTATTGCGTTGTTGAATCGGTATTGCTTGTTGTTGTTGATTTGCGGTTGTTTGTCGTCGGTAATTTTTGTTTTTCCGGCATCTCTGCTCCGCTGTCGCGTCTGTTCGAGTTCTGCCCAAATCTGCTCTGATTCTGCTATTTCGTCTGCCGCGCCTGTTTGACTTCCGTCGTGCCTGTTCGAATCTCCGCGTCTGTCCGTCGTGTCTGTATGCATTCCGCAGCAGCCGCCGCGTCTGTACACATTCCTCAGCAGGTCCGACCCCTTGGTCCACCACGTTCTGCTGACAGGTTTGGTGTCGTCGGAGGTTTCGCCGGGATTTTTGGCTGTCACCGGAATTTTGGCCGTCGCCGGAATTTTGGCCATCGCCGGAGGGTTCGCCGGAGCTCCGCCCCCCGCTGTCGTTGCTGACTGGGTGCTGACTGGGCAGTTGACTGGGTGCTAACTGGGTGTTGACTGGGCAGGTGACTGGTGCTGACTTGGCATTTGACTGGGCACTATGACTGCTACGACAGGGGGTTCGTCGCGCCCATCGCGTTCATACCGTGATGCTGTTGCCGGTATGGCTGTGCCCCCCCCGGCACCGGTATCGTTTGATACAGCTTCCTTTAGGCCAATGGGGATGCTGACCCGAGATCAAGGGATGAAAGTTTTGCAGTTTTCTGATGATGAAATCGCTAGGTTAGCCCAACCTTTTCGCTATGCTTTGGTTGGGAAATTCTCGCATGGATATCCGACCATGCAAAATTTACGTCGTTGGATGCTTGCCCAGGGGTTCCGTGGGGATTTCTCAGTCGGGGCAATCAACATCAGGCATGTGTTCATCAAATTTGCACTTGAGGAGGACTATATGAAATTATGGATCAAGCCGATATGGTTCATAGATGGCTTCCCTATGCGTGTCTTCAAATGGACACCAACATTTAATCCTAGGTAAGAGTCACCAATTGTCCCGGTATGGGTTCACCTGCCGGAGCTGCTAATACAATTCTTTGAGCGAGAGGCCTTGTTTAGCATTGCTCGATTGTTGGGGACGCCTCTCCGAACAGATGTCTCAACAGCCACCTTGGTTCGCCCCAGTGTGGCACGGGTGTGTATCGAGATTAACCTGCTGGAGCCGCTGCAAACGGAAAGTGGCCTCGGCTTTGGTACAGATGTGATTATCTAGAAAGTGGTCTACGAACGACTCCCTTAGTATTGTGGGGCTTGTAAGCACCTAGGGCATTCTGAGGATGAGTGCTATGAGAAACAGAAGGTGAAGGCCCCAGTTCAACAAGTGGAAAGGGATGGTCAGTAGACACCTGGGCCTGCTCGTGAGGACCTTCGTGTGAAGTTAGATGCGCAACGGGCGCAACGAGCCTTGGATGATCGTCGTAGAGGCGAACGAGTAGTCTTTGCAGAGCATGGTACCCGCCCACACTCTACGGCAAGTACTAGTGGTTCCAAGGGGGATGGTGAAGGGACGTGTGGGGATATGCCCCACGAAGAGACAACTGAGCCTGTGACAGAATAGGTGGCGTATCCTCCGGAGATGGTGGCGGGAAGGACAAAGGGCTCTAGCTATGTTCCGCATACCACACCAGCAGTTGACCAACAGGCAGTTGAGGATATGACTGGGAGTGAGCAGGAGCCGATAGTCCCGGGACCCACGATTGGCCAGTCCCAGGACCCTGAGATGCCACCACCTAGGCATGTTGAGCAGGGATCTGGGGACTCATCTGAGATGAGGCCCGATGTAGAGCAGGCAGGGGGAAACACACCTATAGCCCTGGCAGCAGATACGACCAGAGATAAGTTGCCTGGGTGTGTGGAAAATACTTCAGATCGGGATTTCTCTCCCTTGGGTATTGGAACAGAGGACGAGGTCATTGCACTAACAGGAGAGGGTGTAGTTCAGACTGATGAGGAAGCTGTGTCTAAGAGGATGGCACGTCACCGGCGTGGTAGGTCCATGGGTGAAGATCCCTCAGGTCATTCTGCTTCGCCGGACTATGGGAGGGCGGTGTCCTCGCCTCATCGAATCATCACGAGCAGTACAGTCCGATCCACCATTCCTTGATCAATGAGATGCTTATTTTGGAATGTTCAAGGGATTGGGAATGATCCTACACAGAGGATTTTGAATCGGGTTAGAAAGCAACATCATTTGGACTTCTTGGCTATCATGGAAACCCATGGTTTCACTTGATGGGAGATTTATGGCGAGGCGGCTGGGTTTTTCGGATGTGGTTTCGAATTGTGGGAATCAGATCTGGTTTTTTTGGGGTCCGGATGTGCACTGTCAGGTCTTATTGGATCATGACCAGCTCTTGCACCTCCGATTGGAATCGAATAAGTGGCCGAAATCGTTTTTTTTGTGACTGCGGTGTATGGGATGTCCTTCGAGCAGTTTCTATTGGCGCCTCGCCTTGGATGGTGGGGGGAGATTTCAATACACTCCTTAGCCTTGATGAGCGGTCGGGGGGTGCTGCCCCGAGTAGTGTCGCAATGTCGGATTTTCATGATGCCATTGCTGACTGTGCTCTTGTGGATGCAGGTTATATTGGGAGCCCTTACACTTGGTATAGTCGCCGATTGCGCCAGCATTTGGATCTGGTCCTTGTATCAGATTGTTGGGTGGACGTGTTCCCAAAAACGCAGGTGACTCATCTTTAGCTCTCCAAGTCAGATCATCGTGGATTATTGGTTGAGGCAGACTATACTGAGGTATAAAAGGCTTCATCCTTCCGGTTTCAGCACATGTGGACCACACACCCGGGATTTCTGGAGGTTGTGCGTCGGAACTGGCAGTATCCGACGATTGGGAGTGGTAGGGTACGGCTTCAAAAGAAATTGTATCGCCTGAAGCAATGCCTCAAGGAATGGAACAAGACAGTCTTTGGGAATGTGTTTGACCGAGTAGCAGCAGTGGAGCGACGACTTAAGGAGGCAGATGAGCCATATGATCTCAATCCTTGTGATCGCATGCTTTGTGAGGGGAATCGGTGTTCGGCTGAGTTGGTTCGGGTTTTCGCCCAGGAAGAGACTTTTTGGAAACAAAAGGCAGGCATCAAATGGGCCAAAGATAGGGAGCGAAACACGAGATACTTCCACTCCTTGGTTAAGAAAAGGAGATTCCGGGGTACAATCTTTGGGATCCAGCATGAGGGAGAGCACCTGACAGATCCGATGGCAATTAAAAACTCCGCGGCTACCTTTCTTTCAGCAGCTCCTGTCAGCAGAGCCGGTGTTTCCAGACGAGATGGATCTAGACTGTTTGGAGGATGGACTGACATATGAGGATAGGAGGTTCTTGTGCGAGATGCCAACATGGGAGGAGGTCCAAGAAACAGTTTTTTTGTATCGAGCCAGAGAGTGTGGCTGGGCTGGATAGGTTTGGGGCGATGTTCTATCACCCATGTTGGGACTTTATTGTTGAGGATATCTTCAGAGCAGTTACTGAGTTCTTTCGTGGTGCAGAGATGCCTAAAAGTTTCACTGCTACCACCATCTCTCTCATACCGAAGACTACCAGCTCGACTTCTTGGAGTGAGTATCGACCGATCAGCTTGTGTAATGTAACGAACAAAATCTGCACGAAGCTGATGACTATTAGGCTGGGGCGTGTCTTACCGAAGGTGTTGTCGCTCTCTTAGAGTTGCTTTGTGCCAGGGCGATTATTGAGTGACAATGTCCTTCTGGCACAGGAGTTGATCCATTCATTGGAGTCTCATTGTCCGGAGGCAAATGTAGTATTCAAGTTTGATATGGCCAAGGCCTATGATCGTGTCAGTTGGGAATTCCTTTATCAGGTTTTGCGACGGAAGGGTTTTCCACAGCGCTGGATTGACTTGGTGACTAACGCTGTTTCGAATTGCTGGTTTTCGATACTAGTGAATGGAGAGCATGCGGGGTTCTTTCATTCAACTCGAGGCTTACGGTAAGGGGATCCTCTCTCTCCGGCGCTATTTGTGCTTGCGGCTGATTACTTATCACGTGGACTGGACAAACTTTTTTCAGCACATCTGTTGATGTATTAACAGGCGCCGGGCCAGGTTCGGATATCTCATCTAGCCTACGGTGATGATATGATGATTTTTACTAACATCTGCAAGGAGAACATGGAGTTACTCCAGGATTTCTTGCGAGCATATGAGCGAGTGTCGAGACAGCTGATCAACGTCACGAAGAGTTCTTTTTATTGTGGGTCGGCAGGTGTCGTCCTTACAGACACAGTTGGTGCAGAATTTTATGGGATATCGACTGAAATACCTCCCAGTCACATATTTAGGAGTCCCTTTGTACAAGGGGAATAGGAAGGCGTGTTTATTTGATCCGATCATTTCCCGGTTGCGGAGTCTACTGCAGGGGTGGGCAATGACGAACCTTTCTCATGGAGGGAGGTTGGCCTTGATTAGAAGTGTGTTGCAGGCCACGCCATTACACCTGCTTCAGGTGATTCACCCGCCTAAGTCTGTCTTGATAGCCATTGAGGGAATATTCAATGGCTTTTTTTGGGGCTCTCACAATGGTCGCCGGCACATCCATTGGTCTTTTTGGGAAAAAGCATGTTTTCCGGTGGTAGAAGGTGGATTAGGAGTTCGGAGTTTAGCAGATTATGTTCGGGCCTTTTCCATGAAACTATGGTGGCGGTTTAGGCACATATCATCTTTGTGGGAGGAATTTTTGCATGGCCGGTACTGTAGGAATCTGCACCCTACTTTAGTACCTTGTAATCGAAATCATTCCCCCATTTATTTATTCGTTAATTTATTTCAATAAATCTAATTTATTTATTCATTAATTCTTCTTAATCCAAATAAAGGAATCAACATCCCAAGAAAGAAAAAGGGAACCGATTAAATATAATTTAAATCGTTCCAGCTCTCTAAATGAATTTTAAAATTAAATAGCTTCGATGCGTGCGGATTGTCTGTGACTCTTTAGGTTCACCCTCAGCTAGACTTGGCCGAATTCCCTGAAGGACAAGCGGATCCGCCCGGGAGCGCGAGCAGAAGCGAGAAATGGTGCGTAAATTAAATCAAATCTAATTTAAAATACGAATCCCAAGGGTTGTGACCTTGGGTGCCCAACCAGGCGTTCGATGTAGGATGTGTAAATATTGGAAAAGAATATTAAACACATAGGGCATAGATAAATGCATATAATCAATCAAAGCGTAATAAACCATTACTTTTGATTGTTTAGCGTATGCTCCCGGCTACTTGCGTTGTTCCTTCTCCGGAATGCTCATGAAATCCAAACGTATGGATTCTCCAAAGGTGATCCACACCACACCGGAAGAAACACACGTTCTTCTTGCTAGAAAAGAACGGGTTTAAAAAGGAATCGGTTTAAGAGAAGAACACTATGAATTAGTGCTCTCTTAAACTTACTTTGTTCTTCTTCTTGATTCAAAATCAAGTGAAGAACACAATTGTAGGAGAGGGAGAGAGGGCCGAGAGTTGAGAGAGAGGAGAGGGATTTTTGTCTTCTCTTTTTCCTAGAAAAAGATGAATAATGAATCACATATGCTTGGTGTTGTATATTCTAATATATATACATGATTAATGTGATTATTGGAATGTGTCTAGGTTCATCCAAGGATGTCTAGATTCATTCCAATCAATCACCATCAATTCTTCAATCAAGCCTACCAAAATTTATGGTATGATCAAATCATACCAAAAGGGAAGAGCTTGATTGGAGTTGATTTGTCTCTTTTCAAAAGAGATAAGTCAACATACCACCTAGCATGAAACATGGCTGATTTTGCTTCCTCCAAGGGAACATGTCGGCCATGTTTAATTAAGGGAAGAAGTCCAACTTCTTCCTATTCCAAAATAGGAATTATTTCTACTCTCGGGTATAATTTAACGGATCGGGTTTTATCGTAATCCAATTACGACGAACACAACATTAAATCCAATTTAATGTCCATTTAAATTATTCTCGTTGATCTTTTAATCCAATTAAAAGATCCAACGTCTCAACATCTCAACTTTCCATATTTAATCGAAAATCCAATTTACCGATTAAACGGAAGCCCGATACAATATCGGCCCGTCCATCCAATGGACTTTCCCTTAAGTAATCCAATTACTTATTTTATCCTTCGAGATTGACTCCAAGTCGATCTCTCAACCTCCTCGGTGATTTGTGTGTGACCCTTTAGGTTCACGCTCAGCTAGACTTAGGCCCGTGTCCCACAAGGGCCCGTTACCATGGGTGGCCGTCTAGCAACGGTCCATGGCACTAGAGACTAGGTGACTTGCCGTGAACATTCAGGTGCCGATTCCGTACGGGTACGATCCTTCCGTCTACCATCTCCCGGCCTTAGTCTAGGGTATGGAATTGGGCGTCGGTTCCCATCCTCGACTAGGCATCTATACTGAATACTCGAGACCACGTATGCTTCATTGCATCGACACAGGAAACCATTCCCTGTTCGACCAACCACTATGGCCACAGCTTCAAACAACATGAACGTGTCTCCGAGTGCATAGGAGCTACCTCTGTTACATACTGACAGGGGACGGATTCTCTTCTTGGAATCCACCGTCCTCGCTACACATTCCGACTGCATTGGACAAGGCTTATGATAATCATCTTACAAAATGATTACCTCTCGCCAGATCCAAGATACAGCTGTCATGTGCACGCGACTGCCATGATCCCTCAAGTCTAAGGATTACTCCCGTACTATCGGCACCGGGAAAAACCAATCATACCGACCAAGCCTCCAAGGCTTCCATATGATGATCCCCGCGAGTCAGTCCAGTCGGATCGACCTCAGTCGACCAACCCATCAAGATCGTGTAGACGTCCCACGCCTGTCGCCGATGAAACACGACACTCATCTAATGAACACGACTCTTGACGCAAGTCTCAATAGGACTCTCGATACCCTGTCTCAAGGTCCTCGACTTGGAACGTTTCAGACCCAACTCTTAATCAGTTGGTCTCATGACTACCATCTAATGCGTGGCCCAACTGCACGAGTTGTTAACCATGGTCTGTGGGCTTTGTTGTGATATAAGTTAAACACCGTTTTAACAAATGGAAGATGAGCGCCACAAAGAAGGTACCACTGGTGACAAAGACTCATCTTATTCATCACATAATAATATTACATTTACATCAAGTTGTCAGATAGGTTACAAATCGCCAAACCTATTGGCTTTCTGGTCACCTATTCTAACATTCCCAACCATCTTATGACAGGAATTTGCCTGTCACAATAGGTGGCCGTCTAGCAACGGTCCATGGCACTACAGACTAGGTGAATGTTTATGGTGTGAAAATTTAGGCTCTTTAATACGTTTATCCTTCCACCTACAAACTGTAGGTACCCATTCTGGACCTAAGCCTTGCCTCGTCCATACTAAACGTCACAGGGGTCCTACCCATTTGTTCAGTTACTGTAGTCACAGATTTATCGGGGACAAGTCTCAGAGTAAAGTGAGATATTAGCGTCAGCCTTCTGACAGGAGATGGATCCTCTCTTAGGACCTACTGTTATGCTACACATCTTGACTGCACTTGATAGGGCGTATGACTACCGAGTTACTCGACTTGGCAGCCTTTCACCATACCTAAGATACAGGCACGGTGTGTAGGTCATCTCAATAATCCCTCAAGTCGAAGGATCAATTCGTACTGTTGGAACCGGTAATACAAGTCATACCTGACTGACCCTACTTAAGGTTTTCCATATGACGGTTCCCACGAGTCACCTCAATCAGCAGCCACCTAGCTGGCTGACCTACTAACATTGCATGAACGAGCCTCGTCACTTGTCGATGAAATGCGACTGCAAATGCTTAGTGCAAGTCTTACACGGATTCTCGATACCCTATCTTGAGGTTCCTTAACTTGGAGTATTTCAGACCGATCCGGAGAAACTGATTTCATGAACCACCATCTAATGCGCAGTGAAAGATTATGTGGATCGTCCCGGGAAAAGCGCGAATGCGGAAGCGCGGTATAATTAAAAAAATAAAACGGAATTTAAACATGCTTTTAAATTAAAAACACGTTTCAAAGGGTGTGCCTTTGAAATTTTCCCGGGCATTCGGTGTATCTCATGAACATATAACATAAAGCAAATCATGGAGGCCATAGGGTTGGAAATTAAAAGGGGCGAAAATTTAAAACGAGACCTACCCGTTGTCGTTTTCGTCTTCAACGGCTACACGCGTTGTTCCCCGTTTTGCACCAAGATCCCGTCCTTGAGACCCTCTAATTCGTGACACACGATCCACCCACGTATCTTGCACGTCGTGCTAGCAACGAACAAGTGTATAATTTTGGAGTGGATGAATCAATAACACATTATCAATTAATGGTATTGATTCATCAAGATTCTAATGTTCCAAGAACAAAAGAATCAAGAAAAACTATTTTCTTGAGAGAGAGAGGGGCGGACGAGAGAGATGGGAGAGAGAGAGAAACCGTGTGTGTGTGTTGTGTGTGTGTGTATTGGAGTTTCATCATCATCTAAATTGTAGGATGCTAGGGGTTTATATAGAAGAGGAGTTTAATCCTCTTTAAACTCCTCTTTCAAGAACTCTAATTTGATTAGGATTTTGACCTAGTCAAAGTCCTAGTCAAACTAGTGTTTTGACCTAGTCAAAACGATCCTAGCCATCCATCTCTCCCATTAATCTCAACCGTTGATTTAATTTAATTTAATGGAAATATTTAAAACCTATTTAAATATTTCCAAGAGGCTAAAATAAATATAAATATTATTTAAGCCCATTAAATAAATCCTTTTGATAAATCCAATTTATCAATTTAATTCCTTCTATCAAATAGAAAGAATTATTTCTCCAAGAAAAATAAAGGTCCCGATTAAATCTAATTTAATCATTCCTTCACTCCAATATTTAATTCCAAATTAAATATTTAATTGTGTGTGGATAGTGTGTGACTCTTTAGGTTCACCATTCAGCTAGACTTGGTCGGATTCCTAGAATCCGTCCGTTACCATGGGTGGCCATCTAGCAACGGTCCATGGCACTAGAGACTAGGTGAAATATTCAGGGATGAACATTTAGGCTCTAACAGTACGCTTGTCCTTCTGTCTACGGTCTCAACACTTAGAGTCTAAGGCACGGAAAATGCAGGTACCCATTTTGGACCTAAGTGTCGGTCTGTCCACACTAAACGCCGCGAGGGAACCCTTCCCTTCTGTTCAGTCACTGTGGCCACAGTTTTTAGGGACAAGACCTAGAGCATACATGAGACTCAACTGTCAAAACCTATTGACAGGAGACAGATCCTTTCTTGGAAACTACTGTCACTTTGTACATCAGAACTGCACTAGACATGGCTTATGACTACCAAATGGAATTCTGGCAATCTCTCACCATATCTAAGATACAATCCTGATGTACAGGTAAACTCAGTAATTCCTCAAGTCAAAGGACTTTACCTGTACCGTTGGAACCGGGAATACACGTCATACCTAGCAGACCATACTCAAGGTCCTCCGTAAGACGGTTCCCGCGAGTCACCTCAGTCAGCTGCGTCCTAGCAGGCTAACCCACTAACACTGCTTAGACGATCCTCGTCACCCGTCGATGAAACACGACAGCAGATGCTTAGTGCAAGTCTCAAATGGAATCCCGGTACCCATTTTCGGGATTCCTTGACTTGGAGATTTCCGGACTGATTCGGGAAGACTGATTTCATGGACCTACCTCCAAGCGTAGTCCCAGTCCCCGAAATCGAATCTCAGTCCGTGGGCTCTGTTTGCGTAGTGAACAGATATGGAAAAATAGGTGCAAGTGAACACAAACAAAGTAATGCCAAATGAAAATTCACTTTTTTATTCATTAATGATTTATCAAAACACCTATAATTGTCTAGACATAGGTTACATATACCCGCCAAAATTGGCTTACATGGTCACCTATTCTAACACGCAGTTCTAGTTTCCCTTAATGTGGCGGTCTGTGGGCTTTGCTTGTGCAGCGAACAGTTAACGTAAAGCAGTAAGTGAACCCAAATAAAGTATTAAGCCAAATGAATATCACTTTCTTATTCATAGAAATTTATTAAAACACTAAAATTGTTCAGACATAGGTTACATTAGCCCAATCAGATTGGCTCCACGGTCACCTATTCTAACAGCCTTTGCCTTTTGTCACACGGAGTCATGTGCGGATGCTTATTCCCCACTTAATTCTTTGGTTCACTTGTAAGGTGAGAAAGGACACTAAATTTAGGGGCTCGGTTATCGGCCGAGGGGATAAAAATGTGAATTTGGGCTTACTTAGGGAGATTGTACAAAGCTCAAGGAATGTAGGCAAGTCACTGGATAGGGGATTTGTGAAAGTGTGGATCGGCCCGAGAGACACACACAGAAGCGTGGAGAAAACTAAGAAATGAGAAATGCATAATAAAACCTGCTATGACATAGATAAAGGGGTGTAGCCTCGATTCTCCTGGGTTTTCGGTGTATTTCATGTAATATAAAAATAAGAACAACATAGATGAAAAGTCATAGAATTAAAGAAAGGTTGCAAGAAATGTAAATAGAATTTACCATGGAGTTTTCTTGAACCGCTACACACCGTTACTACTCAATGGAGCACCTCTAAAGTGATCCACATCATTCACTAGAATCTCTCGTTCCTCGTACTAGCAAGAAAATGCTCTAGGGAGAAGAGATTATCAACACAAACATAATTGAATTAACGAGGTTGACAATTTTGTTCTTGCTTGTTGGAAACAAGAAGAACTCAGAAAGTCCTTTGAGAGAGGAGAGGGAGAGCACAAGAAAGAGAGAGAGAAGGGAGTGGAGCGGCGGCCACCAAGGAGTGGTGCGTGTTAGTATGTGTATGTATTTGTGTTAGTAGGTATTCATGAGTAACCTAGTTACTTAACCAACAAGGAGTCACATATACATACAGCTCCTAGGGAGTTGAACCTAGTCCAACTCTCTACGATCAATCTCAACCCTCCATCTCTAATCCTCCATATCGAATCTCGTCCGTCGATTGTCTTGGGCTTTATGGACCGGACCTATTTAAATCTAATTAAATGGTCCAAAGGTCCAATGGACTTTATTAAATCTAGTTTAATATAACAAGCCCAAATGAATAATTCGTCCTTTTAATCTAATTAAAAGGAAAAGCCCAACTTCTCAAATTCATCACTCCAATTGATGAATCAAGCTCGATTAATCCAATTAATCAATAAATGCTAATCTCACAAGATTTTAATTTGATCTAATTAAATTAATTCTTCTCTCATAATTAATTCTAAATTAATTCCTTTCACTTCTAGCCAATTGTGTGTGACTCTTTAGGTTCACCGTCAGCTGTTGGGCCTCTTAGGCCAATTCCCAATTATCCAATAACCAGAATTCGCATGTTACCATGAGTGATCGTCTAGCAACAGTCCATGGCACTAGAGACTAGGTGAAAATACGGCGTGAACATGTAACCTACCAAGTACATATGAGTACGGTACCGTCTCCCGCTCATAGTCCAAGACATGGAATTTGGTGTCGGGTGTCTTCTTCGAGGCAGCTATACGTAAGACCTGAGACCCTTGTTTACCCCCCTGAGACCCTTGTTTACCCCACTGAAACGTCACAGGAAACCCTCCCCACTGACTCAGTTGTTGTGGCCACAGACTCTACGGGTAGAACAGGTCTTAGAGTGTATGAAGATACTACTGTCATCCTATTGACAGGAGACGGATCCTTTCTCGGAACACACCGTCCTCAGAACACCTTTTGACTGCACTAGATAAGGCTTATAACGGCCATGTCATTTGTCACAGAAGTTGTTCACCAAACCTAAGATACAAGTATCGTGTGCATGTGACTGCTGTGGTTCCTCAAGTCCGAGGACTAATCTCGTACTATCTAAGCTGGGAATTCCAATCATACCGATCAAGTCCCAATAGGCTTTCATGTAACGATTCCCGCAAGCCACCTCAGTCAGCTGACTACCTAGCCAGCCAACCCACTAAGATCGTATGGACGACCTACGTCTCCCCCTGATGAAACATGGTTCTGATCCTTAGTGCAAGTCTCTCTCGAATCCTCAATGCCCTGCCTTGAGGTCCTCGACTTGGAGCGTTTCAGACCGATTCATAGAAGTTGGTTTCATGACTACCAACCTATTTGCAGTCCAACTTCTTAGATTTACAAGTCTGATCTATGGATGTTTGTTGTGACATTGAAAGCTCGTTTAATGTTAGCAGTAAGCACAACAAACTTGTACTTGCCAATGGTGAATCCTTACTTTCTTCATCAACATAATATTACTATTTCAAATGGAGATCAGCGGATGGCTCCTAGAACAACCAACCAAATTGACTTTCTGGTCACCAATTCCAACAATCTCCCACTTAACCATCAAGCAATTACTCTACCTTGCTCAGAATGTTCCGAGCATGAGTAATCTACGATACTGACTAAGGTCTCATGCGCCTACTATATTTTCTACCGGAGTAATGCAGTCTAACCGTGTTACCCCTTCCTACCATCGCGGTCTGCTGATGGTGGTTGTCTTAGAATTTTCTATAAATCCTGTGATGAGATCTCGAGCCATCGCTTTCGCCTAGACATGCTAATGTCAAACATCTAAGCTTTTCTCATCAGTGTACCACGACTGAGTCTTGAATGGCTTACCATATAAGTTATAACATCTAAGCCTTATCATCAGTCTACCATAACTGAGTCTTGAATGGCTTATCCTCTTTATATATCTGAGCTTTCTCATCAGTTTACCACGACTACGTCTTGAAAAGCTCAATATTCGATACATATGAGGGAGCCCATAAATATTATGGAGAATTTTTGTGAGTAACGAGTGTATTTAAGTGTTTCCTATTGCCTTTGATTCATCCATGATGAACAAGACAATACACACAAAACACACGAACACAACTCTCACTCCCACCGATACTCAAGGTTGTTACAGACCGAGTCATACTCCTTAGGATCTTATCAAAATGATTATTCCAGTTTTTGCTGAATTTCAAACCTTCTTTGAATCTATCCTAGAGGATTTCCTATCTCCTTGCCATAGTTCCGGCTACAATGTCCAACATCGCTCTCCATATTTTGCTAGGATTACCATGCAACCCAATCGAACTCACCCGGAATCACCTGTTCCTCTACGATATTCAGGTTGTCTCAAAAGGGCACTGGAATATAGTCAGTGAAGTGAGAATGATGATTACAAGTAACATTTTGCATTTCTCTGCCGTAAACCTGCATTAATTAGACTCCGAGTCTAATTGGCCTTCGACTAGTCCTTTGACGTATGCAGGACCCTCCAACATACTTAAGAACTCTATCAAACCACAGGCTTCCCAAACCATATCCAATATGGCATGCTAGGACGTGACTTTTAGAAAATGCCATGTTCTTCAACCTGGCAACTTTCCAAGTCCATGTCCAGTCGGGTCAAGGTAATTTGGTGAAAATTCGATCGACCTCAGTCCAACGAGGCTCAATCTCTTCCTTTATCAAAGACCGTCCAAACTTGGTTCTTTCAGGAAGCATTTCATTAAGAATCCCATTCTCAACTGGATGCTCAATAACTCCCACTTAACACACGCCCTTTTGATTCAATCGAAAAGGTTAATTTTGCAACCAATTTCGATTCACGACCTCAAATCTAATTCCCCGAACTTTCCAAAGTCCTTGTACTTGTGAACCCCCTTCTGGTCATGTGCATTCAGTGACCTATAGTTGTCTAAATGAATCCCATCCAATAGACTATTACCAAGCCTACTTTATTCAAAGAATAGCTTTTACGAGCTTTTCCTTCCTAAAAAAGACTTGTAAGTTTAGTCGATCCAAATCATCTATCGCTACTAGACTCTTTGAATCTTCTAACTTATTCATCTTCAATTGGAGAAAAATGCTCTAGCTTTTATGGGTGCCAAATTCGTAAGCAGATATTGATTTATCCATTGTGATCATTTGATTTTGAGTATTCATAATCTATTTATGGGATAGTTTTGGGAACTTATGTATAACCTCTACCAGACATGAATCACCATTCAATGTCAAATAACATAATTTATTGATCAAAAATAGATCTTTTGTCCAACAAAACAATACACTCTTCATCATGCTAGGTTACACAATTCCTATGAAAACCTATCCTAACATGACCATAATCAACAAGCCTAACTAGTTTCTAGTGTTAACAGAAATAGTCCAGCCACTGTTGAATCCTAGAACTGTCTTGGCTTTCTAATCCTTATCATCCTCTACAAACCATTCGGAGATTTATGATCAAGCCGGTATCCAATACCAAAAACATTAGAGTAATCATGTCAATACTTAATTCAAATTTTACCTTCATTGGATAGGAATTTGGGACACTCCATCTTCCAATGGCCCTCTTCACGGCAGTGAAGGCATACATTGATTGTAATCTTTGACTGCCAAACCTTATTCCTCTTTCCATTACCTCTGCCCTGCATTGTAATATGAACAACACTCGAAGTGTTAACAGCGGTCGATGTTTCCTCAACCTTCTTCCTCTTTTGGCATTTGGCACCCTTGCATTTTGCTGCAGAGGTTGAAGCTTCCCTTACCAGTACCCTCGGTGCCGATTTTTCAATCATTGTCTCGTACGGAACCAGCATGTTCATCAACTCATGAAGATCTTTCTCAAGCTCATTCATGTGGTAATTAATGATGAACGGTTCGTACGAGGGAGGAAGAGACTGAAGGATCATGTCTATGTACATCTCTTTTTTAATATCAGCTTTGAGGTCTTTGAGCTTTTCCACAAGAGACAGCATCATCACTCCATGTTGTTGTACGGACGACCCTTCTATCATTTAAGCCTTGAAGAATGGCCTTGTTGCGGCATACCTCAGTACGCCAGTTAGAGACCACATAGAGTTGCTGCAAATGATGCATACCTCGGTATTGCTTCTATATCTCGTTTACCATCGAGGCTAATACGATATCGCAGGCTTGCATGTCGTCGTCCTTCAACTTCTCGAACGCCAAGCATTCTTCAATTGTCTACCCCTCCGGCAAGGCCTAAGGAATTTTTCTATCCAGAATATAAGCTTGGTTTTGGAAATCTAAGATTATTTTAAGATTTCGCAGTCAGTCAACGTAATTGGTTCCATTTAGCTTATTAGCCTCAAGTACAGGCGCTAGTGGATTCTTAGACATCTACAACATGTGTAAACAGAAAATAATAAGCGGATAAAGTAATATTAAATATATGTTAAGACTTGGTCTTTAGTCTTTAACCCTACCCATCACTCTCAAATGGGGTTCCGGGAAATCATTTCCTAGTGGCTTGAGGTCCACAAGCGAAATTCTCCATAGCCTGATTTTACAATTCGCATGGAAAATAACTTTGTGGGAGATAGCCTTTTGTTAGAATAGGTGACCCGAAAGCTAATAGGTTTGGCAATTTATAACCTATTATACAACTCGATGTAAATGTAATATTATTATGTGATGAATAAGATGAATGTTCGTCACCAATGGTACCTTCTTTGTTGCGCTCATCTTACGTTTGTTAAAAACGATGTTTAACTTATATCGCAACAAAGCCCACAGACCATGAATAACAACTCGTGCAGTTGGGCCACACATTGGATGGTGGTCATGAAACCAACTGATTAAGAGTTGGGTCTGAAACGTTCCAAGTCGAGGACCTCGAGACAGGGCATCGAGAGTCCTATTGAGACTTGCGGCAAGAGTCGTATTCATTGGATGAGTGCCGTTTTTTTCATCAGCGATAGGCGTGGGACGCCTACACGATCTTGATGGGTTGGTCGACTGGGGTCGAGCCGACTGGACTGACTCGCGGGGATCATCATATGGAAGCCTTGGAGGCTTGGTCGGTATGATTGGTTTTTCCCGGTTTCGATAGTACGGGAGTAATCCTCAGACTTGAGGAATCATGGCAGTCGCGTGCACAGGACGGCTATATCTTGGATCTGGCGAGAGGTAATCATTCTGTAAGATGATTATCATAAGCCTAGTCCAGTGCAGTCGGAATGTGTAGCGAGGACGGTGGATTCCAAGAAGAGGATCCATCCCCTGTCAGTATGTGACAGAGGTATCTCCTATGCACTCGGAGACACGTTCATGCTGTTTAAACTGTGGCCACAGTGGTTGGTCGAACAGGGAATGGTTTCCTGTGTCGACACAATGAAGCATACGTGGTCTCGAGTATTTAGCATAGATGCCTAGTCAAGGATGGGAACTGACGCCCAATTCCATACCCTAGACTAAGGCCGGGAGACGGTAGACGGAAGGATCGTACCCGTATGGAATCAGCGCCTAAATGTTCATGCCAATTCACCTAATCTCTAGTGCCATGGACCGTTGCTAGACGGCCACCCATGGTAACGAGCCCTTTTGGGACACGGGCCCAAGTCTAGCTGAGGGTGAACCTAAAGGGTCACACACAAATCACCGAGGAGGTTGAGAGATCGACTTGGAGTCAATCTTGAAGGATAAAATCAGTAATTCGACGGACGGGCCGATATTGTTTCGGGCTTCCGTTTAATCGGTAAATTAGATTTTCGATTAAATATGGAAAGTTGAGATGTTGGATCTTTTAATTGTATTAAAAGATCAACGGGAATAATTTAAATGGACATTAAATTGGATTTAATGTTGGATTCGTCGTAATTGGATTACAATAAAACCCAGTCCGTTAAATTATACCCGAGAGGAGAAATAATTCCTATTTTTGGAATAGGAAAAAGTTGGACTTCTTTCGTTAATTAAACATGGCCGACATGCTCCCTTGGAGGAAGCAAAATCAACCATGTTTCATGCTAGGTGGTATGTTGACTTATCTCTTTTGGAAAGAGACAAATCAACTCCAATCAAGCTCTTCGCTTTTGGTATGATTTGATCATACCAAAA
The DNA here is from genome assembly GCA_034509735.1 of Sesamum alatum. Taxonomy (NCBI): domain Eukaryota; kingdom Viridiplantae; phylum Streptophyta; class Magnoliopsida; order Lamiales; family Pedaliaceae; genus Sesamum; species Sesamum alatum. The sequence continues at coordinate 5,404,617 of JACGWO010000011.1, read as the reverse complement.
ATTTTGGTAGGCTTAATTGAAGAATTGATGGTGATTGATTGGAATGAATCTAGACATCCTTGGATGAACCTAGACACATTCCAATAATCACATTAATTATGTATATATATTAGAATATACAACACCAAGCAAATATGATTCATTATTCATCTTTTTCTAGGAAAAAGAGAACAAAAAAATCCTCTCCTCTCTCTAAAACTCCCCGGTCTCTCTCCCTCTCTTACACTTGTGTTCTTCACTTGATTATGAATCAAGAAGAAGAACAAAGTAAGTTTAAGAGAGCACTAATTCATAGTGTTATTCTCTTAAACCGATTCCTTCTTAAACCGTTCTTTTCTAGCAAGAAGAACGTGTGTTTCTTCCGGTATGGTATGGCTCACCTTTGGAGAATCCATACGTTTGGATTTCGTGAGCATTCCGAAGAAGGAACAACGCAAGTAGCCGGGACCATACGCTAAACAATCAAAGGTAACGGTTTATTACGCTTTGATTGATTATATATATATTTATCTATGCCCTATGTGTTTAATATTCATTTCCAATATTTACACATCCTACATCGAACGCCCGGTTGAGCACCCAATGGCACAATCCTTGGGATTCGTATTTTAAATTAGGTTTAATTTAATTTACGCACTTTTCTCGCTTTCTCGCTTCCGCTCGCGCTCCCGGGCGGATCCGCTTGTCCTTCACCTTTACCATTCTCATTCCATGAGATCCGCAAGATATTTTGCCTCACCTTTTCACATGATCTCGAAGACTCCAAGTGAATCATGCTACTCGATGTTAGGCCCGATCCATCAACCAAATCATAGCACAAACCATCGCCCCCCACGACTCGTGCGACAGGAAAGCCGTGTATTCACTTTATTCACGATAATAGTGCAGTTTTATTCCATTCCAAATGTGCCACGACTCGTGAGACCACACTCATGTGAAATTAGCTTACTCACTACATTACCATGGATGGAAGGCTTGGAATTTAACTTAGTTAATTTCCATTATGGGCCTAATATTTAACTTGATCCAACCAAGTTGGAGTTGTCATTAAAGATTTTCGACCAAGACCTCGTCTCATTATACGTGTTTCGCATGCTTCATATGGACAAATATATAAAACATCCATCAAACACATGGCATGCAAAATAAAGCCTAGCACGTCCCTGTTGAGATGATCACAAGCCAAAACCTATGTGATCCACTGAGCCGATAGTGGATCTATGACTAATCTAAGGGTTGGCCGTATACTATTACAAGTTTATAACCCATTAACATCATAATCGCCTTGCCTCTTCATCACCAGCACCTCCATCTTTCGGACCTCCATGGGCTCCAATGTCTTGGGCCTCCATCATTTTACAATTATTTATAACATAAAAGTAAAACCTCACATCTACCTACCATCATTAAAACATAAAGTAGAAACCCCGACCAACGGCGGGAGGAGTACATAAGTAGAGGGAAGAATGCCTTATTATTCTAAGGAAAAAAATGAAAGAGAGGAATTAAAGAGGCACGCAGGCCCTACCCAACAAAATTAAAGCACATACGCAACAGCATACATGCTATCAAAACCACAATATCCCATATCATAATAATAAAATGCAGAAAAATGCATATGAAAATTCCACATTCAAAATGTTGGATAATTGGTGCAACCTTTGAAAAATGTTTTTGTTGGAAAACCATTTTCCTATATTAACAAGGTAATGTTAATTAAAAAAAGGGAAATCCAATTTCAACAAAAAATTTAAAAAATATCCCAAGTCAATCTCGTTTAGAAAATTATAGAAAAATACAAAAATCGAACTTTTTTGGAAAAACACGACGACATGACAAAAAACAAAAAACTGGCCCAATCGTCCGGCCAGGCCTGCCCGCACGCGAAGGCTCCCCTGCATGCCCGCACAGCATGCGAGCACATGCTTGTTGCCGCATGCGCGCAACACACCATGGTGCACCCGCATGCACGTGAATTGGCCCTCGCTTACGCGCGCTGGCAAAGAGACGCGTAGGCTCTCGCCCGCTCACGCCCGACCAGTAGGCATAACACACCGCCTACCTCCGTTTTTCTCGTCCTGTTAATTTTTCTTCAATTATTTCTTAAACACATCAAAACACCAATTTCAGAATATATTCAAAAGTCCGAAATTCCAAGGATCCAACATTCAATGTAAAAATTAAGAATATGCATAGATCTACATACTAACATGGTCATAAATCAAAATGATGCCAACCAAAGCATAGAAAACGCATATAGCATGGTCATAACACGTGTAGCACAAATAATTCTAGGCATACAACTGAACCTGGCTCTGATACAACTGAAAGTGTGGATCGACTGGGGAGACACGCGTGGAAGCGTGCAGATAACTAAGGAATTAAAATGGAAAACGCATAATAAAACATGCTATGCCATGGATCAGGGGTGGACCCTCCATTCTCCAGGCTTTTGGTGTATTTCATTTAATATAGAAAAAATAACAATATACATGAAAGGCCATAGACTTAAAGAAAGGTTGCAAGAAATGTAAATAGAATTTACCGTGGAGTTTTCTTGAACCGCTACACGCATTGCTTTGGAATTCCACCGTTACTACTCAAGGGAGAAGAGTTTATCAACACACCTATTGAGAGATCCACACTATTGAATTAACGAAGTTGATAATCTTGTTAGAAACAAGAAGAACTCGGAGAGTCCTTTGAGAGAGGAGAGGGATAGCATGAGAAAGAAAGGAGAGAAGGGAGAGCATCGGCCACCACCAAGGACTGGTGTGTGTTAGTAGGTATTTATAAGTAACCTAGTTACTCTTTTTTTTTTTTTTTTTTTTTTGGAAAAGCCGCCTGTGCCTAGGCGGGGGGTTTTGAAGGACAAGCGGATCCGCCCGGGAGCGCGAGCGGAAGCGAGAAAGGCGAGAAAGTGCGTAAATTTAAATCAAATTCAAAAATACGCGAATCCCAAGGGGTGTACCCTTGGGTGCTCAACCGGGCGTTCGATGTAGGATGTGTAAATATTAAAACATGTATTTAAACACATAGGGCATAGATATACAAATGAAATCAATCAAAGCGTAATAAACCGTTACCTTTGATTGTTTAGCGTATGCTCCCGGCTACTAGCGTTGTTCCTTCTCCGGAATGCTCACGAAATCCAAACGTATGGATTCTCCAGAGGTGATCCACACCACACCGGAAGAAACACACGTTCTTCTTGCTAGAAAAGAACGGGTTTAGGAAGGAATCGGTTTAAGAGAAGAACACTATGAATTAGTGTTCTCTTAAACTTACTTTGTTCTTCTTCTTGATTCAAAATCAAGTGAAGAACACAAGTGTAAGAGAGGGAGGGAGCACGAAATTTTGAGAGAGAGGAGAGGATTTTTGTCTTCTCTTTTTCCTAGAAAAAGATGAATAATGAATCACTTATGCTAGGTGTTGTATATTCTAATATATATACATAATTAATGTGATTATTGGAATGTGTCTAGGTTCATCCAAGGATGTCTAGATTCATTCCAATCAATCACCATCAATTCTTCAATCAAGCCTACCAAAATTTATGGTATGATCAAATCATACCAAAAGGGAAGAGCTTGATTGGAGTTGATTTGTCTCTTTCCAAAAGAGACAAGTCAACTTACCACCTAGCATGCAACATGGCTGATTTTGCTTCCTCCAAGGGAGCATGTCGGCTATGTTTAATTAAGGGAAGAAGTCCAACTTCTTTCTATTCCAAATTAGGAATTATTTCTCCTCTCGGGTATAATTTAACGCACCGGGTTTTATCGTAATCCAATTACGACGAACCTAATATTAAATCCAATTTAATGTCCACTTAAATTATTCCCGTTGATCTTTTAATCCAATTAAAAGATCCAACGTCTCAACATCTCAACTTTCCATATTTAATCGAAAATCCAATTTACCGATTAAATGAAAGCCCGATACAATATCGGCCCGTCCATCCAATGGACTTTCCCTTAAGTAATCCAATTACTTATTTTATCCTTCGAGATTGACTCCAAGTCGATCTCTCAACCTCCTCGGTGATTTATGTGTGACCCTTTAGGTTCACCCTCAGCTAGACTTGGGCCCGTGTCCCACAAGGGCCCGTTACCATGGGTGGCCGTCTAGCAACGGTCCATGGCACTAGAGACTAGGTGAATTGGCGTGAACATTTAGGCGCCGATTCCGTACTGGTACGATCCTTCCGTCTACCGTCTCCCGGCCTCAGTCTAGGGTATGGAATTGGGCGTCGGTTCCCATCCTTGACTAGGCATCTATGCTTAATACTCGAGACCACGTATGCTTCATTGCGTCGACACAGGAAACCATTCCCTGTTCAACCAACCACTGTGGCCACAGCTTCAAACAGCATGTACGTGTCTCCGAGTGCATAGGAGATACCTCTGTCATTTACTGGCAGGGGACGGATCCTCTTCTTGGAATCCACCGTTCTCGCTACACATTCCGACTGCACTGGACAAGGCTTATAATGATCATCTTACAGAATGATCACCTCTCGCCAGATCCAAGATACAGCCGTCTTGTGCACGTGACTGCCATGATTCCTCAAGTCAAAGGAATACTCCCGTACTATCGGAACCGGGGAATCCAATCATACCGACCAAGCCTCCAAGGCTTCCATATGATGATCCCCGCGAGTCAGTCCAGTCGGCTCGACCCCAGTCGACCAACCCATCAAGATCGTGTAGGCGTTCCACGCCTGTCGCCGATGAAACACGGCACTCATCCAATGAACACGACTCTTGACGCAAGTCTCAATAGGACTCTCGATGCCCTATCTCGAGGTCCTCGACTTGGAACGTTTCAGACCCAACTCTTAATCAGTTGGTTTCATGACCACCATCCAATGCGTGGCCAACTGCACGAGTTGTTATCCATGGTCTGTGGGCTTTGTTGCGATATAAGTTAAACACCGTTTTTAACAAATGTAAAGTGAGCACAACAAAGTAGGTACCAATAGTGACGACACTCACTTTATTCATCACATAATAATATTACAATTACATCGAGTTGTATAATAGGTTACAAATCGCCAAACCTATTGGCTTTCTGGTCACCTATTCTAACAGGTTTGGCGGACCCCTAAGGAGTACATAAGTAGAGGGAAGAATGCCTTATTATTCTAAGAAAAAAAATGAAAGAGAGGAATTAAAAAGGCACGCAGGCCCTACCCAATAAAATTAAAGCACATACACAACAGCATACATGCTATCAAAACCACAATATCCCATATCATAATAATAAAATGCAGAAAAATGCATATGAAAATTCCACAGTCAAAATGTTGGATAATTGGTGCAACCTTTGAAAAATGTTTTTGTTGGAAAATCATTTTCCTATATTAACAAGGTAATGTTAATTAAAATAGGGAAATCCAATTTCAACCAAAATTTTAAACAATATCCCAAGTTAATCCAGATCAGAAAATTATAGGTAAATAGAAAAAATCAATTTTTTTTTTGGAAAACGCGATGAAACGACGAAAAATAGAAAACTGGCCCAATCAAGCTACCAGGCCTGCCCGCGCACGTAGGCTCCGTTGCCTGCTGTGTGGGCACATGCTTGTTGCCGCATGCGCGCAACACACTAGTGCGCGCGCAGTAGGCCAGTGTACACTCGCCTGCATGCTAACGGGCCCTTGCTCACCCGCGCTGGCCAGGAAACGCGTAGGCTCTCGTCCATTCGTGCCCGGCCAGTAGGAAGAACACACTGCCTACCTCCGTTTGTCTCGTCCTATTAATTTTTTCTGCAATTCTTTCTTAAACACATTAAACACCAATTTCAAAATATATGCAAATATCTAAAATTCTAAGGATCCAACATTCAATGTAAAATTAAACATATGCATAGATCTATATACTAACATGATCATAAATCTAGAATTAATTTCTCTCCTGAAATTAATTCTAGATTAATTCCTTTCACTTCTAGTGAATCATGTATGACTCTTTAGGTTCACCCTCAGCTAGACTTGGGCCAATTCCCAATTATCCCATAACCAGAATTCATATGTCCCCATCGGTGGTCGTCTAGCAAAGTCCATGGCACTAGACACTAGGTGAAAATACGGCGTGAACATTTATGCTACCGAGTGCATACGGGTACGGTCCTTACATCTACTATCTCTCGTAAACATGTTTTCACTTTTGTATAGATTTTCGTAAGAAATATGAATATCTTTATATTTGATGCCCCCTCAAGTATGTTCCTCAAAGGCCCAAGGTCAAGGAGGTGGACCCCAAATGAGTTGCCCAGCAGGTAAAACCTAGCTGGCCTAGGGGCAAGGTCTATAGCCCATAAGGCTACATTGTCTTTACTAAACTAGCAGACCCAAGAAGATAGCCCATTTTAGCAAGCCTAGTCAGCATACACCAAGGACTTTACACCATACAAGTGGCTGACACGTGGGGGCATATCATATTAGAAGGTCTCTAACAAATTCCCGAAGACCCAGCTGGAATTCGCATTTTACTCAGCAAGTGATAGAATTTTGAAAATATAGGTTGACCTGGCAAGATTGAGTAAAACAGTCTTATCTCAGTCAATATTTATCCAAATCACAAATGGTTTTTTCGAGAAGATAGTTGACTCTTTAACTGCCCTCTGAATCCGGCTCCACGATCGTCCATAAAATAACCCTTTGAGCATTCATTTGAAAGGTAATATTTTTCTACTTTGTAGTTACGCTATCACTCATTTTCTCTCTACTTTTAAGCTATCTTAAGCTCATTTACACATGATTCATTACTTCACTCACACTTTCCCATTATTCCCCGTTAGTTCCAAGTTTCCCATTTATTTCATTCAGCAAGAACATGAAACGCAATGTAGCGTGTGTATCGTCCCGGGAGGAGCCGAATGCGGTAGTGCGATATAAAATAAAAATATGAAATTAAGCATGCTTTCTACAGAAACGTAAACACACGTTCAACGAGTGTTCCCTTAAACCTCCCGGGTGTTCGGTGTATCTCATGATTAAATAAACATGCAATTATCGTGGTGGCCATAGGGTTTAAACAAAAAAACACAATTAAACAAACATGCAATTATTCCTGTAGTTTTGTCTCCGTAGCACTACACGCGTTGTTCCACGTTTTGCCACCAAGATCCCAATAATAGAAATCCTCTAAATTGTCCATGCAACCCTACCGATTCTTGATCCCCGTGCTACCAAAAGACCAAGTGTATATTTAGGGAGGACGAATCGATCAATTATTATTAAATAACGTGATCAATCCGTCTAAAGTCCACTTGTATTAAATAAGGAACTTGAAATTTTCTTGGAGGAAAAGGGAAGGGGGACGAAAGAGAGAGAGAGAGACACACAGCCGAGTGTGGTGTGTGTGTGTGTGTGCTCACAAGTTGATCATCCATATAATCTGTGCTTCAAGGAGTATTTATAGAAGTGAAATCCTATTCCTGTTCAAAGTCCAATTTAAAGAAGCATCTTTTGACTAGGATTTTGACCTAGTCAAATTCTAGGTCAATCTCATCCGTCCATCACCTTGATGGATTATTTATCGAATATTTAGATCCTATTTAAATAAACCACAGAGCTTTAAATAATTAATATTTATTTATTTGAAGCTTATTTCCTTATTTCCAGTAAATTCAATTTATTAGTTAATTCCATTTAATCTAATTAAAGGAATCAACAATCCAAGAAAAAGGGGAACCATATTAATCCAATTAAATTGTTCAACCTCCCAAGATTAATTCTAAATTAAATCCTTTGTCACCGGCGGATTGTGTGTGACTCTTTAGGTTCACCTTCAGCTAGACTTGGCCGAATCTCCAATCATCTCATGAAGGGAATTCGTCCATCACCATGGGTGGCCGTCAAGCAACGGTCCATGGCACTATAGACTAGGTGAATATTTATGGCGTGAACATTTAGGCTCTCCAATACGTTTATCCTTCCATATACCATCTCGGCTATGTATAGTCTAAAGGTATGTATCTTTAGGATATTGGTACCCATTCTTCACTTAAGCCTTGCCTCGTCCACACTACGTCACAGGGATCCTATCCCATTGTTCAATCTCTATGGCCACAGATTTATTGGGGACGAGTCTAAGTGTAAAGTGAGATATTACTGTCAACCCTTTTGGCAGGAGATGGATCCTCTCTTAGGACCTACTATTCACAATACACATCTTGACTGCACTAGATAAGGCTTATGACAACCAAGTCACTTGACTTGGTAGCCTCTTGCCAAATCTAAGATACAGGCACGGTGTGTAGGTGATCTCAGTAGTCTCTCAAGTCTGAGGATCAAATCCATACTGTTGGAACCGGGAATGCAAGTCATACCAACCGACCCTACTCAAGGTCTTCCACTGACGGTTCCCACGAGTCACCTCAGTCAGCTGGCACCTACCTGGCTGACCCACTAACATTGCATGGACGACCCTCATCAATTGTCGATCAAACGCAACTGCAATTGCTTAGTGCAAGTCTCAAACTTATTCTCGATAACCCTATCTCGAGATTCCTTGACTTTGGAGTGTTTCAGACCGATCTGTGGAAACTGATTTCATGAACTGCCATCCAATGCGCAGTTCTAGTTTCTTCGAATGTCGTTTCGGTCTGTGGGCTTTGCTTGTGTTGTCAACAGTTAATATAAAGCAGTAAGTGAACACAAACAAAATGTTAAACCAAATGAATATCACTTTCTTATTCATGATAATTATTACATCACCAAAACTGTTCAGACATAGGTTACATAAGCCCAATCAGATTGGCTTCACGGTCACCTATTCTAACAGAATATTACCGACTTAAGCATCAGAGTGCTAAACCTCTTTACAGGTTAGTCCTCCCTTTATCTTGGGATTTTGTGAAGTCCCTCGACTTTTGTAGTGATGTTGGATCTCAGAACACATGAGTATAGGTTAATGATATTGCTTTTATATTGAGTTGTAGTGTTAAAATCAATATATTTTCAATGAGAATATGTATAAATAAACATGTTTTTCACTTTAATTATTGTTTCAAAAACTAAAAAGTGGAAATGAAAACACATGCTGATAACTTTGCTTACACTGTGTGCATGTGAAAATACACGTATAGCTAACATGGAATGTTATGGACAGTAAGATTAGATCTAGGAAAAATTAAAACATTTGTTTATACAAAAAGTTGAGAAAAACAATTGTAGTTAGTTTTAGTCGTTTTTTCGTTCAATATGGCCGGAAAATTGTACAAGACCCAATAAATTGCAACTTTACTTCTATAACTTAGGGAGAGTTGACATTTTTGGTCCCGCACGAATTGATTTATGATACTAAAAATTATAATTTAATTGGGTTATATGCAAGTCACATTCAACTTTTCGGTCAAGTTTGCCATAAAAGGACCAGATTGTAAAAATTTAAAGTTCCAGGACTAAATTACAAAAAATAATTTGTGTAGGACCAAAAAAGGGAAACCTTTTAAGTTACAGGACTAAAATTATAATTTTTTGAATTATACTTCTTATGCGAGAGAGATCTCTTACTAAAAATATTTTGACCAATTAACCCCTTGAATTATGGCATGTAAATAAGTATGTGATAAAAATTTTAATTTAGATTACATTCGGCTAAATTCAGATTAACTTTATAGTGATAAAAATACTAATTCATAATTATGTAATTGATGTATAATGTAAGAGAAATAATCAATTATATTGAAAGTAATGGGCATTTGGTCTAGTGGTATGATTCTCGCTTAGGGTGCGAGAGGTCCCGAGTTCAATTCTCAGAATGCCCCCTTCTTTCAATTCATGTCTTTTTTATTGTATGCTCGAAGATTTTTTTTTTTTTTTTGACACTATTGGAGGCTATTGAAAAATCACTGAATGTTCAAGGAATGATTGTAGTTCATGGGGCTCCTCGTATTATTCACTTATTTTTTGCAGGTGATTCTTTGAACTTCTGCTCGGCAACAGAGGAGAATTTTTGGTCTATCACGGAGATTCTTTGGACCTATGAAAAGGCTTTGGGGTAGGTTGTAAAATTTTGAGAAGTCGGAGGTTGTCTTTAACCCTAATGTGGTATCAGAATAGCAACATGCAGTCGTTGATATTCTTGGTGTGAGGGTAGTTCCGGAACTTGAGAAGTATTTGGGCTTACCGTCGATTAAGGGAAGGTAAAAAAGGGAGGTTTCCAATGGATCAGAGATAATGTCTAGAAGCAGATTTTAGGATAGAATGAGAAGATGATTTCACAAGCCGATAAGAAAAATTTTAATCAAATTTAGTCCTTCAATCTATTCTAACTTATGTGATGTCATGTTTTTAAACTTCCAGATTCTCTAATTACATAAATTCATTTCGATGATTGCTGAGTTTTGGTGGAGTTTGCCGAAGGACCGTAAAATTCACTGGGTGCCATGGCAACGCACTGTGTGATTAAAAGAGAGGGGGCCTAGGCTTTCCTGACTTGCGTTGTTTTAATTTGCCATTGCTAGCAAGATTGGCCTACCAGCTAATTATAGGGTCAGATTGCCTCCTGGCTAGGGTACTTAAAGCTAAATATTATCCTTCTATGTCTTTTTTGGTGCTCGTATGGGGTATCACCCATTGGTGACTTGGACAAGCATCATGACAAGGAAAATCCATTGTTGAGGAGGGATGTCGCTGGTGTGTCGGTAACGGGTGGGATATTAAGATGTGGCTTGATGGTTTGGGTGCCTAAAGCAATGTCGTTTTGCTTGATCTCTCATAAGCATTGGTTATCTGAGGACCTACTGGTTAGTGAGTTTATTTTGTTGGGAGGTCAATGGTAGGATGTGTTAGAATAGGTGACCAGAAAGTCAATGGTATTGGCTGTTTTGAGAACCATTCGTCAATCTGTGAACAAGTAATATTATGTTAATGAATGTAGTAAGGATTCATTATGCATGAGTTTGTTGTACTTACTGCTTGCATCGTTACGATGTCACAACAAACGCCCACAGACTGAAATAACATTTCGGGAAATTGGAACTACGCTTGGAGGTAGGTTCATGAAATCAGTTTCACCGAATCAGTCTGAAAATACTCCAAGTCAAAGGAATCTCGAGACAGGGCATCGAGAATCCATTTGAGACTTGCACTAAGCATCTGCTGTCGTGTTTCATCGACGGGTGACGAGGATCGTCTAAGCAGTGTTAGTGGGTCGGCCTGCTGGGGAGCGGCCGACTGAGGTGACTCGCGGGAATCGTCATATAGAAGCTACTCGGGCTTGGTCGGTATGACTCGTATTCCCGGTTCTGATAGTACGGGATTAGTCCTCGGACTTGAGGATCACGCAGTCCCCTACATACTAAGGCTGTATCTTGGATCTGGTGAAAATTTGACCGATTATATCACATGGTCATCATAAGCCCTCGTCCAGTGCAGTCGGAGTATGTAAGAACGGTGAATTCCAAGATAGGATCTGTCCCCTGTCAAAGATATGACAGCAAAGATCTCCTATGCGCTCAGAGATGGTTTAGACTCACAAAGTCTATGGCCATAGCACTTGATGTAGTGGGAAAGATTTCCTACGTCGAGTTAAACCTATCTCGAGCATTATGCATAGTTGCCTAGTCAACGATGGGAACCGACCCCTAGACTAAAGGCCGGGAGACAGGCGACAGTAGGACCGTACCCGTACGTATCGAGCGTCGGTAGGACCGCACCTGCGTATAACTCGGAGCCTAAATGTTCACACCATAAATTCACCTAGTCTCTAGTGCCATGGACCGTTGCTAGATGGCCACCCATGGTAACGGACTACTTTGGTTATGAAATAACAAAAAGTAGGTCCAAGTCTAGCTGAAAGGTGAACCTAAAGAGTCACACCCGCTACACCAAATGAAAGGGAATTAATTTGGAATTAATTCCGGGAGAAGGTTTAATTTAATGGAATTAAATTATACTTCTTGGAGATTCAAGCCTCGATAAATTATTTGGAATAATCGGGCTTGAGTTTCATAAATTAGATTTATGAATTTTATAAAGCATGGGCTTTCCTTTTAATTAGATTAAAAGGGTGAATTAATTAGTGGGCTTGGTATATTAAATAGGATTTAATATAAAGTCCATGGGACTATTTAATTTAGAATTAAATAATCCCATTCTATGGAATTAATTAATGGCTTGGTATTAAATAGGATTTAATATAAAGTCCACGTACTATTTAATTTGGAATTAAATAAAGTCCATTCCATTAATTAATTAATGGCTTAGTATATTAAATAGGATTTTAATATAAAGTCCATGGGAATATTTAATTTAGAATTAAATAGGCCATTCCATAAAGCCCATCAAAATGGATCGACAAGATTTGATCTAGAGAATGATGAGATGAAGGGCCATGATTAATTTGACTTAATCAAAGCCTAATTTGACTAGGATTTGACTAGGTCAAAATCCTAGTCAAAGTGTGTCTCTTTGGAAGAGTTTGAGAAGGAATAGGAATTCCATCTTCTATAAATACTCAAAAAAAACACACACTTACACGTAGTATTCTCTACAACTCTCATCTCTCAAATTCTCTCTCAAATTCGTCCACCCCTATTTTTCACTCTCCAAGAATATTACTTTGTTCTTCTTGATTTATTCAAGTTAAGAACATAAGAGACATTGATTGCGTTAATTCATAGCGTGTATCGATGTCTCTTCTCCCCAAAATAATTTCTTGCTAGCACAAGGGTTGTTTGCTTTCCGGTGGAGCGACTGAGATGATTTAGAGGGTCTCTTCTTGAGATCTTGGTGCAAAACGGGGAACAATGCATGTAGCCGAACGAAGACAAAACTACAACCGGGTAGGTTCTTTAATTATGGTTTTTCGTTTCTAATTCTATGGCCTCCATGTTGTGTTTTATTGAACATGAGATACACCGAACGCCCGGGAGAATCAAGGGCACACCCCTTGATTCGTTTATGTATATTATGCATAGTTTAAATTCCATTTAATTATGCTTTGTAAATTTTTATTACGCACTATTTCGCGCTTCCGCTATTCGCGTTAATCTCCCGGGACGATCCACACTTTCTTTCAGGATGTAGATTTATTGAAACAATATCACTATGATGACGATGTGGAGTACATTTCCTCCATTCTGCTGATGCGTTTTCCTGTTAGGGACCGCATTATCTGGAATTATACAAAGAGTGGGAATTTACTATCAAGAGCACTTATTCAGTTGCATCTCGAGAACGTGATAGGCAAGCAGTTGGATTGGCTTGACCTTCGAAATCTCACGCTGGTGTTGGATGGTTGTTTTTATGGGACTCTTGCAAATAAGATCAAGCATTTTTGGTGGAGGGCTTGTCATATTGCTTTGCCAGTTCTTTCTAACCTTCAACGGCGTAGGGTACAAAATCAATCATTATAATCGCTTGCTTTTTGAAGGTGTAAGACCATTTCTGATGAATGTAGTTCTGTCAGCAAGGTGTTTTTCAGCAGCTTTTTGAGAAGCAAATCATATTTATCCCATGTGTCGGTTGAGGATCTAGAAATTAGGTCGAACCCACCTCCTAAGGATGCATTTTAATTCACTTTGTAGGTGTATTATTTCTGGATGGCAGGGGAGCCAGTGGTGGTCTTCTGATCAGAGATAGTATGTGTGAGTGTGTAAAGTGGAGGTCTTTTTTCTTTCCTTGTGTTTAAGATGAAGTGCTAGCAAAAGCCTTAGAGTAAGATTGGCGATGGAAATATTGGCTAACTTCTTAGATAGAACGATTTTCTTCCAATGATGTTGTCCTTTTTTTTATGAAAGCTTTGGTGCAGTGTGAGGGTTATTCCTCATTTATTTCACCATTTTTTTTCAATATTAATTATCTCTTATGCTCTTATTTAGAATATTCCATTTCTCTTGGTTAGGAAAAAGATAAAAAGGCAGCTTGTTTATTAGCATCTAACGTTGCTGGAGATGAGGGTGGAGTAAGTTTTCCTGATTGTTTAAGGGATGTTCTTTGACTGGTTTTAGCATTGATTAATGAAGTTTTCCATTTATCTTCACAAAAAAGTGACACTTATAATGTAATTGGTTTTTATGCAATCAATTTTTGTTACTTTTTCAATTACTTGATATATAGACACACATATATATTCTTCATACAAATTTGAGGTTTGCAGAAAAATAATTAGGAGACTAGAAAAATATGGACAAAATGAATTTTATAATTAAAATTGAAAGTGTTCAAATTTCTAAAAAATGCAAATTGTCCTTGATTCATTGCTCCGAATGTTAATCTATTGACATGAAGCTTGTTTTTGAATCGGATGCATAGTCTCCTCCCGACTTTGTGGAGCAAATTACTTTTTCACCTTCAAGTATCGTACCAAGATTCAATGTTTGCACAAATCCATTACATGTTAATGAGTTGTTCGCTGAGGCGACAAGGGAGAAGTTTGACCCTCGCTTCAATAGTACTTCTCAATCCAGGGTTTTGTTGCTCATGTCTCCCTTTCATGACGTCAAGGCCAGCATTAAGTTCATATTCCTGAATTGTCATCTGATCACCACAAAATACTCATAGAGGATTCCACAGTCCAAATTCTGCGAGGCATTCCTTCACTACGGCTATTAGTAGTAGACATAGGACATGCTAGGCTACAATGCAAGCATCCTTCACACAACAAATATCCATGCAACTGTTCATGCATTCCTTTTCACGTACGTCTATGACAAAGACTTCCTTCAAGATTTCCTTAAGCTATGGTGAATTTTATGAACACTTTGCATATCGTTGTTGAGGAATTGTCGATTTCCTTGTGGGACCTATGTGGATTGCATAAACTATCCATATGTGGAGATTTCTACGATGAAATTATCCCCTCTACCAAAGAGTTCTCTGTCGTCGACAGTTGCACCACCTGTTTGCAAGCACATATTCTTAACACGCCATGGACTCCTTCAGGACTCTCAGATGGTATAACTTCATAGTCCTTTAGAAGATAGTTTCTTAGCAAAGCCATTCAATTTTCATAAAATCTTGGCCCTTCTATCCATCAATGTTCATAATACTTGCCTCCAAGTCGTCAAGACCCGAGCCTAGCAAGCACTACTCTCATATATCGAAGAGTCAAGAAAACTCCCCTTTTCAAACAGTAATTTAAGCTTCTTTGTTTACGGTACTTCTGTGAAACACGATCTTTTCGCCATTGCAGCACGGAAAAAAGGGAATGCATTGAGGAGGTGAATGGTCTTCAAGTTCAAATCTTTAGATGGCCAAACAACAAGATGAATTGAAGAATCGTGCCACAATGAAAAGTCTATTGATTCATCACTCCAAGACGCCAAAGGGAACTTGACTGGTGAGAGAGACAAGATCCCAAAGCTTGAACACAGTCCGTATTTATCTGAAAAAGAGACTGAGCCTTCGAAAACATGGAAGCACTTCTTGAAGACTCAAGATGAAATTTGACAACTTTCTATTTGTCTGCCTAGGCACCTAGTAGTTAGCATTTTCTTTTTTTTTTTTTTATGTTTTCTATTGCTTCGATTTTATTTAATGTAAAAGAATATTATACGAAATAAGGATGTCGTTTTGAAATTCGCCTTGTGTATTTTCTTTGAAGCATTCTCTTTCTTATGTTTACATTGATCTCAATCATGAACAATCGCAATTCACATCACATAATCAATTGAAACTTCAAGACTTGTTCAATTTGGAGTTAAAATTGGCTAACTTTTAAAGCATAGTAGGTCCTTCTCCTCCATTTCCTTTTTTTTTTTTTTTTTTTTGTCGTGGAGAAGCGACAGAACATGACATGGTTTGTGTTTCTTGCTGGCCGCGCGCACAGGGGCGCGGTCGGGCGCGCGTGCAGGCCCCAGCGTGCGCGCAGGTAGAGGAGCCTGCGCGCGCGCGCGCGTGCCTGGCCGGCCGGCTGTGCCGTTTTTCCGTTTCTCTCCCGTTTTTTGGCTCGTTTTTCAAAACTGTTTTTACTGAATTATTTTTTATGATATTTTCTGCATTATTCTGAACCCGTTGACTTAGAATATTTATTTTTTGAGATTTGGAATTTCCTAAATAAATATTGCTTGGTTGATGAGGAAAGGGTTTCCTAACAAGATTTAATTTTTGCAATGGTTGCACCAATGATCAAAATTTATATGTGAAATTTCGCAATAATTTCTGCGTTTTATGATGTTGGACATCATGGTTATTTTATGGTTTGAGCATGAGTAGATCTTTAACATGTATTAATATTGCACGAATGTTGGATTTTGGAATTCTTGAATAAATGGGCATATTTTTGAATTGTTGATTTTTGTGTTTCAGAAAATTTGATTTTTTCTGTATAATTCTGGGAATTTTTCTGAATTAATTAACTTGGGGCATTTTAATTTTGGTTGAGATTTTATTATTTCATAGAATTAAATATTGCCTTGTTAATTATGGAAAAGGTTTTTTCCAACAAAAATCGTTGTGCATAGGTTGCACTATTTATCCAATGTTTGGTGTGGATATTTTACATGTAGTTTCTGCATTTATTTTATGGTATGGATTATCATGGATGTTGGTATAGCATATTTTACGTGGGATATGTATTCGTGCTATTTGTGTTAATTGATTTGACAAAGGATGATCACAAAGCCCCTAGAACGCATGTATGGTTTATTTTACATTTATTTGTTGGGTTGTGGCCTGTGTGCCTCTTTATTTTCCTCTCTGTCTCTCTTCTAGTGCCTTGGAATAATAAGGCTTTCTCTCTCCCTCCTAATGTACTCCCCCCAAATGTTTAATTGGGGTTTCTTATTTTATGATGTAATGAGAGTAGAATTAGTGGTGAGGTTTTATTTTTTTTGTAAACAAAAGCTGTAAGAGAAGATAAGCCCAAGGTGTTAGAGGCCCATGGAGGTTGCCATCAGATGGCCACGGAGTATCCATGGACAAGAAGCCCGGTGTAGGCCCACGATGGAGAGCCCAAGAAGATAAAGAGGACTTACAAGGCCCATTGCATGTAATGGGTTATTAAATCTTGTAATAGTGTAGGGCCTATCCTTAGATTGACCATAGATCCACTGCGGGCTCAGTGGGTCGCATAGGTTTGGGCTTGTGATCATCCTACAGGGGCGTGCTAGGCTTTATTTTGCATGCGATGCGTATTATATGCTTATGATTGTCCTATATGCTTTATGTATGGTTACATTCACGCTTAGAATATTTCTGCCATAACGCACGCAATGCAATACTTAATATATGTGATGAGGTCTCGTTTCGATCAAAACTCTCACTTGGTTGACCCAAGTTAAAATATAGACCCTTAATAAATGGACTAAGACTCTGGGAGTCTGTCCAAGCCTTCCATCCATGGCAAAAGTGAGGAAGATCTTTTCGGTCGATAGCGTGGTCTCACGAGTCGTGGCACGACTATCGTGCTTAAAAGAAGCTGCACTTTGTCATGAACGATGAGTAGACTGCTGTTACCTGTCTCACGAGTCGTGGAGGTAGCAGTGAGTCTATGAATCGGTTGATTGGGTCGGGTCTAACGCCCGAATAACGTGATTCGCTTGGAGTCCTCGGGATCACGTGAAAGGGTGAGGCCATTATCTTGGGAATCTCGTGGAACGAGAATGGTATGGAATACCTCCCACGGGTTCTTTTTCCATGCGAATCGTAAAAGCGGGGTATGGGGGAGATCGCTGTGGATCCTGAGCCCACTAGGAAAGGATTTTCCGAAAACAACGTTTGAGAGTGCCGTGTTTTTCGTAGAAATAGTGGGAGAGGTTTAAGGACTAAAGACCGAGACGTAACCAAAATATTACTTCATTCTGCTTATTATTTTCTGTTTTATATATTTGTGAATGTCTAAGAATCCACCAAACACATTTACTAAGAGGCTCATTAAAAAGGAACCAATTACACGAATTGACTGCGAAATCTTAAGATGGTCTTAGATTTCCAGAACCTTAACTCACATAACCAGATGAGGATGTTCCTCAGCCCTTGCCGGAGGGGTCGACAACTAAGGCAACGCTTGGCGTTCAAAAGTTGAAGGATGACCACCGGCAAGTAGGATATAATGATGTTGGCTCAAACTATGCTTCGCTTGCATCATGTCTATATGGTCTTGGACCAGCATGTGGGGTAAAATGCAACGAAGGCATGTTTGGAGCTAAGATGACGGAAGGGATGTCGGTACAAAGAACATGGAGTGATGATGCAAATCCCTAGTGGAGAAGCTCAAAGGACCTCCATGTCAGTCTTGAAAAAGAGACGTACATTGACATGATCCTTCAGTCTCTTCCTCCCTCCTACGAACCATTAATTATCAACATGAATGAGCTTAGAAAAGATCTTCATAGGTTGGTAATTATGTTGGTCTAGTACGAAGCAACGATTGTAAAATCTGCGCCGTCAGTACTAGTAGGAGAGGCTTCAACCTCCATAGCGAAAGGCAAGGGTGCCAGACGCCAAAAGAGGAAGAAGGGTAAGGTGACATCAACTATTAAGCACTTCAAGTGTTGTTCCTTTACAACACAAGGTGGAGGTAAAGGAAAGAGCAAAAGGTTCAGCAGTCAAGTTCATAGTTTCTAAGAACGTAAGCATTTACTGTCGTAAAGAGGGCCATTGGAAAGGGGAGTATTCTAAACCCCTCTCCAATGTAGGTAAAATTTGAAATTGAGTATTGACATGATCACTTTTTGGTATTTGATACCATTCCTATCACTAATCTGCGGGTGGTTTGCAGAAAGTGAATAAGGACTTAAAGCCAAGAACAGTTCTAGGATTCAACAATGGCAAGGTCCATTGATGAAAAGGACTAGAGACTTGTTAGGCCCATAATCGTGATCATGTTAGGATAATATAGGAATTACGTAACCTAGCATGATCAAAAGTATGTCTCTTTGTTGGACAAAGGTTTTATTACATACATATTTGATCAAACAAAATTATTGAATATTGATTCATGTTTGCTAGTACGTAAATTCCTAAAATACCATCCCATAAAAGGTTTATGGATACTCAAAATTCAAATTATCTAAAATGGATTAATCAAGACCAACTTATAGATTTGGCATCTACAACAGCTAGGACGTTTTCTTCTTATTAAAAGATAAGTAAATTGGAAAGTTCGATGAATCTAGAAATAGATGATTCGAATCGACTAAATTTACAAGTCTTTTATGAAGAAGAAAGTCCGAAAGCTCTTTGTTGGACAAAGTAGGCTTGCCAAATAGTCTATTGGAAGGGAGCCAATAAGACAACTGTAGGTTACTAATACACAAGACCATAAGAGGGTTCAAAAGTCTAAAGGTCCCATAGGAGGTTTGGGAATTAGACTTAAGGAGGTGAACCATAAATGGTTGCAAAATTAAATCTGTTTCGATAGGATCGAAAAGGCCATGTATTTAGTGGGAGCTCTTGAGCATCCAAGTTGAGAATGGAATTCTCAATGAAATGTTTCCTATAAAGGCCAAGTATGACGGTCTCTGATAAAGGGAACGATCGAATCTCGTTGGACGAAGATCGATCGAAGTTTCGCCCAATTACCTTAGCCCGTGTAGACGTAGACTCAAAATTGCCAACGTAAGGAACGTGGCACTTTGCCAAGAGTCACGCACAAGGAGCCATGGTTTGGCAAGCCTATGTCCCGACAAAGTCCTTGAGCATGTAGAAGGATCCTACATACGTCAAGGGACTAGTGGGAGACAAATTAGACTCGGTGTCTAATTTGTACAAGTTTACGACAGAATAATACTAACGTTGCTTAGAATCGTATTTCTTAAATTGATCATATTCCAAGTCCCCTTAAGAACGAACCCGAATGTCGTAAGAGGTACGAGTGATCGGGATATGTTCGGTCAAAATTTGGATAGTAATCCAAATGACCTGCGGAACGTGATGTTGGACATAGTAGTAGGATTTATGGAGAGGAGCCATAGAATCCACTAGGAAATTCAAACAAGGTTTTGAAACACCGCATAACTGGAATATTCGTTTTTGACGAGCTCATACGGAGCATGACTCGGTCTTAAACGACGTAGGTGATCAGTGGGAGTAGAAATGGTGTTCCATGTGTTTAAGTGTGTAATGTCTTGATTCCTGGATGAATTGAAGACATTAGGAATCACTAAAACACAACTGTGACTCACAAAAATTCTCCATGACATTTTAAGGGTTCCCACGTACATGAATTGAGCTTTTCAAAGACTCAGTCATGGTGGACTGATGAGAAAAACTCATATATGTAGAGGGACAAGTTGTTCGAGACTCAGTCATAGTAAGACTGATGAGAAAACTTGGATACTATGCATAAAGCATCAAGCCATTCAAGACTTAGTCACGGTAGACTAATGAGAAGGCTTGGATGTTGAGTATCCCCTACGTCTTAACCCTAGGCAAACATATGATATGTTTACTCGGTGCATAGGAACCGATGTTGAGAGTGCTTCTAGCATGGCTCAACATAAATCGGTAATGCACTGAGGGGTTGAAGACAGCAATCAAGAACGATCCTTAGTACCTGAATAAGGACTAAAGATGTGTTCATGATGCACCGTCTGTTGAGAGTTGCTTTGGAAGGCTAAAGCGATACTAGCTTCCAGAGCATAAGTGAAAACCAGTTAGTCTCAAAGGTATGCACAGTCAGGCCCAATGACGAGTGCATCGGATAGTGGTCACTGATGAAGACCGCGTCCATAGGATGGACGTGGCGCCTAGCACGACCAAGCCACGTTCGCCTATATGACAGGCAACTTGACTATGGGAGTATTGGCACGAGATCTCATCACAAGATCCACGAAAATATTCTTAGACAACCACCATCTCTAGGAGACAATGGTGGATAGAGGTAACACGGTTAGACCGTATTGCTAGGCAAGGAAATATAAGCGGACTCTCAATACCTTAGTCGGTATCGTAGATTACTCATACTCAGAGGATTCTGAATAAAGTGGGTAATTGACTTATTGGTCAAGTGGGAGATTGTTAGAATAGGTGACCAGAAAGTCAATGGTATTGGCTGTTTTGAGAACCATTCGTCAATCTGTGAACAAGTAATATTATGTTAATGAATGTAGTAAGGATTCATAGGCATGAGTTTGTTGTACTTACTGCTTGCATCGTTACGATGTCACAACAAACGCCCACAGACTGAAATAACATTTCGGGAAATTGGAACTACGCTTGGAGGTAGGTTCATGAAATCAGTTTCACCGAATCAGTCTGAAATACTCCAAGTCAAAGGAATCTCGAGACAGGGCATCGAGAATCCATTTGAGACTTGCACTAAGCATCTGCTGTCGTGTTTCATCGACGGGTGACGAGGATCGTCTAAGCAGTGTTAGTGGGTCGGCCTGCTGGGGAGCGGCCGACTGAGGTGACTCGCGGGAATCGTCATATAGAAGCTACTCGGGCTTGGTCGGTATGACTCGTATTCCCGGTTCCGATAGTACGGGATTAGTCCTCGGACTTGAGGATCACAGCAGTCCCCTACATACTAAGGCTGTATCTTGGATCTGGTGAAATTTGACCGATTATATCACATGGTCATCATAAGCCTCGTCCAGTGCAGTCGGAGTATGTAAGAACGGTGAATTCCAAGATAGGATCTGTCCCCTGTCAAAGGATATGACAGCAAGATCTCCTATGCGCTCAGAGATGGTTTAGACTCACAAAGTCTATGGCCATAGCACTTGATGTAGTGGGAAAGGATTTCCTACGTCGAGTTAAACCTATCTCGAGCATTATGCATAGTTGCCTAGTCAACGATGGGAACCGACCCCTAGACTAAAGGCCGGGAGACATGAAAGAAAATCCGGTGGATCGTCCGGGAATTGCGCGAATGCGGAAGCGCGGTAAAAATAAACATATTAAAATAAAAGGCATGCTTTTAATTTAAAGAACACGCTCAAGGGGTGTGCCCTTGAGGTTCCCTGGCGTTCGGTGTATCTCATGATCATAAAACAATTAAATAAATCATGGAGGCCATAGAGTTGAAAAAAATAAAGAGGGACGAAAATCTTAAACGAGACCTACCCGTTGTCGTTTTCGTCTTCAACTGCTACTCGCGTTGTTCCCCCGTTTTGCACCAAGACCTCATTCTTGAGATCCTCCAAATCGTGACACACGATCCACCCACGTATCTTGCACGTCGTGCTAGCAACGAACAAGTATTATTTTTGGAGTGGACGAATCAATAACTCGTTATCAATTAACGGTATTGGTTCGTCTAAGTTCTTGATGTTCCAAGAACAAAAAGAACTAAGAAAAATATTTTCTTGCTAGAGAAAGAGAGAGGGGCGGACGAGAGGTAGGAGAGGGAGAGTGTGTGTTGTGTGTGTTTTTCAAGAATCATCATCCTCTTAAATGTTGGAAGCTAGGGGTTTATATAGAGGAAGAGTTTAATCCTCTTTAAACTCAAACTCTAAGTAACCTAATTTGACTAGGATTTTGACCTAGTCAAAGTCCTAGTCAAACTAGTGTTTGACCTAGTCAAAATGAATCCTAGCCTTCCATCTCCCCTTTCCATCTCGACCGTTGATTTTAATTTAATGGAATATTTAAATCCTATTAAATATTCCAAAAGGCTAAATAAATATAATATAATAAATTAATATTATAATTTATTCTTAAGCCTATTAAATCAACCCCTTTTAATAAATCCTATTTATTAATTTAATTCCTTTTATCAAATAGAAGGAATTAATTTCTCAAAGAAAATATAGGACCCGATTAAATCTAATTTAATCATTCCTTTACTCCAATATTTAATTCCAAATTAAATACTAAGTGTGTGTGGATAGTGTGTGACTCTTTAGGTTCACCATTCAGCTAGACTTGGTCGGATTCCTAGAATCCGTCCGTTACCATGGGTGGCCATCTAGCAACGGTCCATGGCACTAGAGACTAGGTGAAATATTCGGGGATGAACATTTAGGTTCTAACAGTACACTTGTCCTTCTGTCTTCGGTCTCATCACTTAGGGTCTAGGGCACGGAAGATGCAGGTACCCATTTTGGACCTAAGTATCGGTCTGTCCTCACTAAACGCCGCAAGGGAAACCTTTTCCCTTCTGTTCAGTCACTGTGGCCACAGATTTCAGGGACAAGACACAGAGCATATATGAGACTCAACTGTCAACACCTTTTGACAGGAGACAGATCCTTTCTTGGAAACTACTGTCACTTTGTACACCCGAGCTGCACTAGACATGGCTTATGACTACTCAAGAGTATTTTGGCAATCTCTCACCATATCTAAGATACAAACCTGATGCACAGGTAAACTCAGCAGTTCCTCAAGTCAAAGGACTTGGCCTGTACCGTTGGAACCGAGAATACACGTCATACCTTGCTGACCATACTCAAGGTCCTCCGTAAGACGGTTCCCGCGAGTCACCTCAGTCAGCTGCTTCCTAGCATGCTGACCCACTAACACTGCTTAGACAACCTTCGTCACCCGTCGATGAAATACGACAGCAGATGCTTAGTGCAAGTCTCAAAGGGAATCCTGGTACCCATTTTCGGGATTCCTTGACTTGGAGATTTCCGGACTGATTCGGTAAGACTGATTTCATGGACCTACCTCCAAGCGTAGTCCCAGTCCCCGAAATCGTTTCTCAGTCCGTGGGCTTTGTTTGCGTAGTGAACAGAAATGTAAATGCAGATAAGTGAACGTAAACAAAGTATTGCCATATGAATTTTCACTTCTTTATTCATACATATTTTATCCAATACCAAAGAATTGTCTAGACATAGGTTACATATTCCTGCCAAAATTGGCTTACATGATCACCTATTCTAACAATCTCCCACTTGACCTTTAAAGCCAATTGCCCATATGCTTAATCCCCATCTTCTCAAGATGTTGCGTATGAGCGCTCTACGACATAGGCTTTGTCAGCGGGTCTGCTGTGTTGTCTGCCGAGTTGACTCGCTCCATCCGGACGTCACCTCTTCCTACCATTTCTCTAAGAAGATGGTAGCGTCTAAGAATATGTTTGGAACGGTGATGAGATCTCGGTTCCTTTGCTTGCGCTATAGCGCCGTTGTTATAACAGAAGATGACAACGGGCTCGGCGATGCTAGGCACCACACCCAACTCTTGGATGTAGTTTCTCATCCAAACCGCTTCCTTAGCAGCTTCTGAAGCTGCTATGTATTCAGCCTCTGTGGTGGAGTCAGCAATGGTTGCTTGCTTGGAACTTTTCCAAGCTACTACTCCTCCATTGAGTTTGAATACGTACCCCGATTGAGACTTGGCATCATCGTCATCAGACTGGAAGCTAGCGTCGCTAAAGCCTTCCAGAATTAGTTCTTCATTGCCATAGACTAGGAACATTTCCTTAGTCCTTCTTAGGTACTTAAGGATGCCCTTAACAGCATTCCAATGTGCCTCTCCTGCGCAGGACTAATATCTGCTTGTTACGCTCAAAGCGTATGCAATGTCAGGCCTAGTGCAGTGGACCGCATATTGTATGCTACCTACGGCGGAGGCATAGGGGATGACCTTCATCCTTTCAAGTTCCTCATCAGTCTGTGGGGACTGTTTCTTGGATAACTTGATCCCATGCCTCATTGGAAGGAATCCTCGTTTGGAGTTGTCCATTCGATATCTCTTTAGGACTTTCTCCATATACGAGTTTTGGGTGAGTCCTAACATCCTTTTAAATCTGTCCCTGACAATCTGGATGCCTAGGATGTAGGAGGCTGCACCCAAGTCCTTCATGGAAAACTGGGTTGACAACCGTGCTTTTGTGTTTCCTAACATTCTGACGTCATTACCAATGAGCAAAATGTCAATCCACATAAAGCACTAGGAACACTATTGAGCTCCCACTGACCTTCTTGTATACACAAGGGTCGGATTCGTTTTTGATGAAGTCATATCCCCGTATTACTTCATCAAATCGAATGTTCCAACTTCGGGAGGCTTGTTTGAGGCCATAGATGGACTTCTGGAGGCGACAGACTTTCTGTTCTTCTCCAGTGACCGTGAAACCCTGCGGCTGATCCATATAGATCTCTTCTTCAACGAAACCGTTGAGGAGGGCCGTTTTCACGTCCATCTGCCATATCTCATAGTCATACCATGCTGCTATGGCGAGCAGAATCTGAATGGACTTAGCCATGGCTACAGGCGAGTAGGTATCCTCAAAATCGACCCCGGGTCGTTGAGTGTATCCCTTAGCTACAAGCCTAGCCTTAAAGGTTGTGACTTCTCCATCAACGCCAAGTTTGCGCTTGTAGACCCACTTACAGCCCACTGGCTTAACACCTTTCGGTGGATCTACGAGACTCCAAACTTGGTTTTCGCACATGGAGTCCATTTCGGCTTTCATGGCCTCAAGCCATTTCCCGGAGTCGATGTCAGACATCGCTTCTCCATAAGTCTTAGGATCGTTATCCAAAAGATCGGTCGCACCTAGAAAGCCATATCTCATTGGAGGTTTGGACTCTCTAGTGGACCTACGGAGAACGGGAACGTCAGTGGTGACTGTGGGCGCTGACTGTATCGGAGCCGGTGGTTCAGGAACCGGGGCTGGCTGTTCCTGAGGCTGTCCTTCATGCCTAGCATGTTGGACTTCTCGAGGTTGGTCAGCCCTTCGGCTGTCTATCCTGAATCCTCTAAGTGAGGGTTCCGCGGCTTCTTCTGATGGCTGGATTCCATCACTTGATTCCTCAAGGACAGCTCATCAGGTTGGATATCCTCCGGGAAGCCTTGCTCCAAGAATACTGCATTTCTTGAAACAAACACCTTTTGTTCCAAGGGGTCATAAAAGTAATAACCCGCAGTTTCTTTAGGGTATCCAACGAACCTGCATAAGCTAGACCTAGATTCTAACTTATCTCCCACTAACCTCTTGACGTATGCGGGGCTACCCCACACTTTCAAGTAGTTGTAGGATGCAGGCTTGCCGTGCCATATCTCATATGGCGTTTGGGTCAATGTGCTAGTAGGCGCCAAATTCAATAATTTGGCCGCCGTTTCTAGTGCATAGCCCCAAAACGATAAGGGCAATTTGGTAAAACTCATCATGGACCGAACCATGTCCAACAGGGTTCGATTCCTCCTTTCAGAGACACCATTTAACTGCGGTGTTCCTGGAGGTGTCCATTCTGATATTATACCATGTTCTTTTAGATAGTCTAGGAACTCCGTACTAAGGTATTCACCACCTCGGTCCGACCGAAGGATTTTAATTTTGCAGTTGGTTTGGTTCTCCACTTCAAGTCTGAATTCTTTAAACCTCTCAAGAGCTTTAGACTTGTACCTCATCAGGTAAACATAACCATACCGTGAATGATCATCGGTGAAGGTTATGAAGTAGGAGAACCCACCTCGGGCCTGCGTCCTTAGTGGTCCACATACGTCTGTATAGACCAAGTCCAACAGACCTGTGGCAAGCCTGCTTTGTCCTACAAAGGGCCTCTTGGTCATTTTCCCTCTTAGACAGGACTCACAAGTTGGTAGATCGTTCAAGTCCCCAACCTCTAGGTTCTTTGAGTCTACCAACCTTTTCATCCTATCTTGGGATATGTGACCTAGCCTAGCGTGCCACAGACGTGCGTTCCCGTTATTATCTAATTTTCGTTTGTGTTGTGCATTGAGGACGAAATTCGTTTGTTGCAAGATATAGAGTCCGTTATGTAATGTACCAAGTAGATGAGCAATTCCACACCTTATCAAATAAAAGCAATTTTTTTATTGATTCTAAACTCATAACCACTATTGTTCAACAATGGAATGGAAATGATGTTTTTAATCATACTGGGTACAAAATAAACTTGCTCTAAATCTATGCTAATACTGTTACTAATCACTAGAGTGGCGGATCCTACTGCTTCTGCCGAGATGGCCTTGCCATTCCCAAGCTTCAGGATCATGTCCCCGTTACCCAGTTTTCTGCTTCTTTTCAACACCTGCAAGTCATTGCAAATGTGAGCTCCACAGCCGGTATCTAATACCCAAAAAGGCAGAACTAGTGACCATATTAACCTCAATCACATATATACCTTGGTTCGAGAAGAGTTTGGGGCACTCTCTCTTCCAATGCCCTTTCTCACGGTAGTTGATACATATGTCATATGCCTTTGACTGTTGCTTGGAGACAACCTTTCTCTTTCCTTTGCCTTTCCCCTCTTTGGCAATGGGAACACTCTTAGTGTTCGTAGCTGCTTTGACGGCCTTTCCCTTCCCTTTCTTCTTCTTCCAACGTCCGGCACCTTTGCCTTTCGTATTAGAAGTTGAAGCACCTCCAAACAATACCGAAGGCGTGGACTTCTTAGTCGTTGCTTCGTATTGCACCAACATATTGATCAACTCATGAATGCCTTTCTCAAGTGCGTTCATGTTATAGTTGACGATAAATTGGTCAAAGGAGGGTGGGAGTGACTGAAGGATCACATCTATGTACGTTTCATTATCGAGACCTGCCTTTAGGTCCTCGAGCTTTTCCACCAGGGTAAGCATTTTAACCCCGTGCTCTTGTACAGAGGATCCTTCTGTCATTTTAGTTCCAAAGAACGCCTTGGTCGCGACATACCTAGTATGCCGGTCCAGGACTGCATAGCAATCCTTTAAGCGAGCCATAATGAAAGGGACATCGTCTAGCCTTTCATACTGCTTCTGAATCTCATTGGTCATCGAAGCAAGTATGATGCTACGGACCTTCCGGTTATCCTTATGCCAAGTCTCGAACGTCTCACGTTCTTCTGGCGTCGATCCTTCCGGTAAGGTCCTAGGGAGAGGCTCGTCCATGACGTAGCCTTAGTTCTTGTAATCTAGGACTATCCTGAGATTTCGCAACCAGTTGCTGTAGTTTGTTCCATTGAATTTGTTTGTCTCAAGAATGGTGGAAAGTGGGTTCTTAGACATTTTAAAATCTACATTTTAGAAAACAGCGCGCGATCAGCAGAAAATAAAAGACGGTGGTTTGATAAAGTAATTAAATGCATGGACTTTAGTCATTTAATCCTCCCACTATTTATACGAAAACACGGTACTCTCAAACGTGATTTTCGGGAAATCCTTTCCAAGTGGGCTTGGGATCCACAGCGATTTTTCCCATACCCCGCTTTTACGATTCGCATGGAAACGATCCTGTGGGAGGTATTCCATACCATTCTCGTTCCACGAGATTCCCAAGATTATTGCCTCACCCTTTCACATGATCCCGAGGACTCCAAGCGAATCATGTTAATTGGGCGTTAGACCCAACCCAATCGACCGAGCCACGGACCCACTGGTACCCCCACGACTCGTGAGACAGGTAGCAGCAGCCCACTTTTCGTTCATGACAATAATGCAGCTTCCTTTAAGTACAATAACGTGCCACGACTCGTGAAACCACGCTATTGACCTAAAGCAGCTTCCTCACTATGCCATGGATTGGAAGGCATGGACAAACTCCTAGAGTTCATGTCCACTTTGTCTAGGGTCTAATATTTTGACATTGGTCCAACCAATGTGAGAGTAAGTAATGATCGAGATCTCAAATAAATATCTACACATACATCCATAATGCGTAAATAAACCATTCATAGCAGTTATACGATAAATAAATAATCCATTCATCCATCATCATAACCACATGCAAAATTAAAGCCTAGCACGCCCCTGTTGGATGATCACGAGCCCGAATCCTATGCGATCCACTAAGCCCGCAGTGGATCTATGGTCAATCTAGGGTTGGTCCTATACTATTACATTAATAGTAACCCAATCATCATGCTGATGGGCCTTGGTCTCTTTTTCTCTTTCTTCACTTCATGGAAAACACCAAGGGGCCTCCCGTCTGGGCTCTCCATGTGGTCCTTCCTTCTTCGCCACCAATTACACAAAAAAAAAAAGGAAACCTCACTCCTAGTCTACTCTCATTACATATTGAAAAATAGAAACCCCAGCGAAAACCCGGGGGGAGTACATAAGGAGGGAGGTAGAATGCCTTATTATTCCAAGGCAACTAGAAAGAGAGAAGGAGAAAGCAGTAAAAGAGGCACACAGGCCCAACAGAAAATAAACCATACATCCGGTCTTAGGGCTCGCGATCATCCGTTTCCATCCTACACACATAATCACATGATCCAATCACATAATTACATAATACCACCAACATATGATTTCCAATCATAAAGATCCAAAATAATTAATGAATATGTGCACAACGTGTGAAAAATAAAACACAAATAATGGTAATAATATTTTCTCGTTTTAGGAAAACCTTTCCTCATTATTTTAAGTAAAATAACCCCGGGATTCCGAATCCAATTTATTTTACTCCTAAAATAATGTCTTTAGAAAAATAGGCATAATTGAACCAAAAATGATTTTTCAGAATTAATTCAAAATTAAACTGAAAATAATTAAAAAATAAAAGAAAATTACTGCTAGGGTTTTGAAACCCTAGCAGCAGCAGCTGCCGCCGCCGCCGCCGGCGGCGGCCCGCCGGCATGCGCGCAGGGCAGCAGGCTCAGCCTACCGTCCCTGAGCGCGCGCAGGCACTGCCTGGCCGGGCGCCCGCGCGCAGGCCCCCTGCCTGCGTGCGCGCGCGTCTGGCCGGCAGCGCGCTGCGAGGCCCGGCATGCCGGCAAGCCGCCGCGCGCGCAGGCTCCCCCGCCTTGCGCGCGCGCTGCGCGGCCCGGCATGCCGGCAGGCCGCCGCGCGCGCAGGCTCCCCTGCCTTGCGCGCGCGCTGGCCTTCTGGCTGCCGGCCGTACCGTGCGCAGTGCGCGCGCAGACGCGCACTGGGCACGCCTGCCGGGCGCGCGCGCGCAGACACCCTTGTCTGCGTGCGCGCGTGCCTGCGCGCAGCCTTCCTGGCTGCGCACTGCCCCCGCGCGGCCGGCTGGGCGGGCGCGCGCAGGCCTCCCTTGCCTGCGCGCGTCTGCCCTGCCGGCAGCGTGCGGCTGCGCGCGGCCAGCCCTCCCGGCTGGCCGGCTGCGTCGTTTCTCGTTTTCCGTTCAATTTTTCCACCCCGTTTCCCAAGAAAAACAGAAAATCACCAACATTCATAAATTCACACGAATCAAAAATAAAATCGACATGCTTAAAATCAAGAACAATCAAGATTTAATAAAAAACATGCCAATTTCACGTTTCATGCTTATAACGCACATAAACCCTAGGCCTATACACCGAACCGGGCTCTGATACCACTGAAAGAAAATCCGGTGGATCGTCCCGGGAATTGCGCGAATGCGGAAGCTCGGTAAAAATAAAAATATTAAAATAAAAGGCATGCTTTTAATTTAAAGAACACGCTCAAGGGGTGTGCCCTTGAGGTTCCCGGGCATTCGGTGTATCTCATGATCATAAAACAATTAAATAAATCATGGAGGCCATAGAGTTGAAAAATAAAGAGGGACGAAAATCTTAAACGAGACCTACCCGTTGTCGTTTTCGTCTTCAACTGCTACTCGCGTTGTTCCCCATTTTGCACCAAGACCTCGTTCTTGAGATCCTCCAAATCGTGACAAACGATCCACCCACGTATCTTGCACGTCGTGCTAGCAACGAACAAGTATTATTTTTGGAGTGGACGAATTAATAACTCATTATCAATTAACGGTATTGGTTCGTCTAAGTTCTTGATGTTCCAAGAACAAAAAGAACTAAGAAAAATATTTTCTTGCTAGAGAAAAGAGAGAGGGGCGGACGAGAGGTAGGAGAGGGAGAGTGTGTGTTGTGTGTGTTTTTCAAGAATCATCACCCTCTTAAATGTTGGAAGCTAGGGGTTTATATAGAGGAAGAGTTTAATCCTCTTTAAACTCAAACTCTAAGTAACCTAATTTGACTAGGATTTTGACCTAGTCAAAGTCCTAGTCAAACTAGTGTTTGACCTAGTCAAACGAATCCTAGCCTTCCATCTCCCCTTTCCATCTCGACCGTTGATTTTAATTTAATGGAATATTTAAATCCTATTAAATATTCCAAAAGGCTAAATAAATATAATATAATAAATTAATATTATAATTTATTCTTAAGCCTATTAAATCAACCCCTTTTAATAAATCCTATTTATTAATTTAATTCCTTTTATCAAAAAGAAGGAATTAATTTCTCCAAGAAAATATAGGACCCGATTAAATCTAATTTAATCATTCCTTTACTCCAATATTTAATTTCAAATTAAATACTAAGTGTGTGTGGATAGTGTGTGACTCTTTAGGTTCACCATTCAGCTAGACTTGGTCGGATTCCTAGAATCCGTCCGTTACCATGGGTGGCCATCTAGCAACGGTCCATGGCACTAGAGACTAGGTGAAATATTCGGGGATGAACATTTAGGTTCTAACAGTACACTTGTCCTTCTGTCTTCGGTCTCATCACTTAGGGTCTAGGGCACGGAAGATGCAGGTACCCATTTTGGACCTAAGTGTCGGTCTGTCCTCACTAAACGCCGCAAGGGAAACCTTTTCCCTTCTGTTCAGTCACTGTGGCCACAGATTTTAGGGACAAGACACAGAGCATATATGAGACTCAACTGTCAACACCTTTTGACAGGAGACAGATCCTTTCTTGGAAACTACTGTCACTTTGTACACCCGAGCTGCACTAGACATGGCTTATGACTACTCAAGAGTATTTTGGCAATCTCTCACCATATCTAAGATACAGACCTGATGCACAGGTAAACCCAGCAGTTCCTCAAGTCAAAGGACTTGGCCTGTACCGTTGGAACCGGGAATACACGTCATACCTTGCTGACCATACTCAAGGTCCTCCGTAAGACGGTTCCCGCGAGTCACCTCAGTCAGCTGCTTCCTAGCATGCTGACCCACTAACACTGCTTAGACGACCTTCGTCACCCGTCGATGAAATACGACAGCAGATGCTTAGTGCAAGTCTCAAAGGGAATCCCGGTACCCATTTTCGGGATTCCTTGACTTGGAGATTTCCGGACTGATTCGGTAAGACTGATTTCATGGACCAACCTCCAAGCGTAGTCCCAGTCCCCGAAATCGTTTCTGAGTCCAGTGGGCTTTGTTTGCGTAGTGAATAGAAATGTAAATGCAGATAAGTGAACGTAAACAAAGTATTGCCATATGAATTTTCACTTCTTTATTCATACATATTTTATCAAATACCAAAGAATTGTCTAGACATAGGTTACATATTCCTGCCAAAATTGGCTTACATGGTCACCTATTCTAACAAGACAAGCGACAGTAGGACCGTACCCGTACGTATCGAGCGTCGGTAGGACCGCACCTGCGTATAACTCGGAGCCTAAATGTTCACACCATAAATTCACCTAGTCTCTAGTGCCATGGACCGTTGCTAGATGGCCACCCATGGTAACGAACTACTTTGGTTATGAAATAACAAAAAGTAGGTCCAAGTCTAGCTGAAAGGTGAACCTAAAGAGTCACACCCGCTACACCAAATGAAAGGGAATTAATTTGGAATTAATTACGGGAGAAGGTTTAATTTAATGGAATTAAATTATACTTCTTGGAGATTCAAGCCTCGATGAATTATTTGGAATAATCGGGCTTGAGTTCATAAATTAGATTTATGAATTTTATAAAGCATGGGCTTTCCTTTTAATTAGATTAAAAGGGTGAATTAATTAGTGGGCTTGGTATATTAAATAGGATTTAATATAAAGTCCATGGGACTATTTAATTTAGAATTAAATAATCCCATTCTATGGAATTAATTAATGGGCTTGGTATTAAATAGGATTTAATATAAAGTCCATGGACTATTTAATTTGGAATTAAATAAAGTCCATTCTATTAATTAATTAATGGGCTTAGTATATTAAATAGGATTTTAATATAAAGTCCATGGGAATATTTAATTTAGAATTAAATAGGCCCATTCCATAAAGCCCATCAAAATGGATGGACAAGATTTGATCTAGAGAATGATGAGATGAAGGGCCATGATTAATTTGACTTAATCAAAGCCTAATTTGACTAGGATTTGACTAGGTCAAAATCCTAGTCAAAGTGTGTCTCTTTGGAAGAGTTTGAGAAGGAATAGGAATTCCATCTTCTATAAATACTCAAAAAAAACACACACTTACACCTAGTATTCTCTACAACTCTCATCTCTCAAATTCTCTCTCAAATTCGTCCACCCCTATTTTTCACTCTCCAAGAATATTACTTTGTTCTTCTTGATTTATTCAAGTTAAGAACATAAGAGACATTGATTGCGTTAATTCATAGCGTGTATCGATGTCTCTTCTCCCCAAAATAATTTCTTGCTAGCACAAGGGTTGTTTGCTTTCCGGTGGAGCGAGTGAGATGATTTAGAGGGTCTCTTCTTGAGATCTTGGTGCAAAACGGGGAACAATGCATGTAGCCGAACGAAGACAAAACTACAACCGGGTAGGTTCTTTAATTATGGCTTTGGTTTCTAATTCTATGGCCTCCATGTTGTGTTTTATTGAACATGAGATACACCGAACGCCCGGGAGAATCAAGGGCACACCCCTTGATTCGTTTATGTATATTATGCATAGTTTAAATTCCATTTAATTATGCTTTGTAATTTTTATTACGCACTATTTCGCGCTTCCGCTATTCGCGTTAATCTCCCGGGACGATCCACACTTTCTTTCAGGATGTAGATTTATTGAAACAATATCACTATGATGACGATGTGGAGTACATTTCCTCCATTCTGCTGATGCGTTTTCCTGTTAGGGACCGCATTATCTGGAATTATACAAAGAGTGGGGAATTTACTATCAAGAGCACTTATTCAGTTGCATCTCG
The DNA here is from genome assembly GCA_034509735.1 of Sesamum alatum. NCBI lineage: Eukaryota > Viridiplantae > Streptophyta > Magnoliopsida > Lamiales > Pedaliaceae > Sesamum > Sesamum alatum. Next base: position 5,370,955 of record JACGWO010000011.1, on the reverse strand, counting down.
AGAACGTGATAGGCAAGCAGTTGGATTGGCTTGACCTTCGAAATCTCACGCTGGTGTTGGATGGTTGTTTTTATGGGACTCTTGCAAATAAGATCAAGCATTTTTGGTGGAGGGCTTGTCATATTGCTTTGCCAGTTGTTTCTAACCTTCAACGGCGTAGGGTACAAATCAATCATTATAATCGCTTGCTTTTTGAAGGTGTAAGACCATTTCTGATGAATGTAGTTCTGTCAGCAAGGTGTTTTTCAGCAGCTTTTTGAGAAGCAAATCATATTTGATCCCATGTGTCGGTTGGGGATCTAGAAATTAGGTCGAACCCACCTCCTAAGGATGCATTTTAATTCACTTTGCAGGTGTATTATTTCTGGATGGCAGGGGAGCCAGTGGTGGTCTTCTGATCAGAGATAGTATGTGTGAGTGTGTAAAGTGGAGGTCTTTTTTCTTTCCTTGTGTTTAAGATGAAGTGCTAGCAAAAGCCTTAGGAGTAAGATTGGCGATGGAAATATTGGCTGACTTCTTAGATAGAACGATTTTCTTCCAATGATGTTGTCCTTTTTTTTTATGAAAGCTTTGGTGCAGCGTGAGGGTTATTCCTCATTTATTTCACCATTTCTTTTCAATATTAATTATCTCTTATGCTCTTATTTAGATATTTCATTTCTCTTGGTTAGGAAAAAGATAAAAAGGCAGCTTATTTATTAGCATCTAACGTTGCTGGAGATGAGGGTGGAGTAAGTTTTCCTGATTGTTTAAGGGATGTTCTTTGACTGGTTTTAGCATTGATTAATGAAGTTTTCCATTTATCTTCACAAAAAAGTGACACTTATAATGTAATTGGTTTTTATGCAATCAATTTTTGTTACTTTTTCAATTACTTGATATATAGACACACATATATATTCTTCATACAAATTTGAGGTTTGCAGAAAAATAATTAGGAGACTAGAAAAATATGGACAAAATGAATTTTATAAATTAAAATTGAAAGTGTTCAAATTTCTAAAAATGCAAATTGTCCTTGATTCATTGCTCCGAATGTTAATCTATTGACATGAAGCTTGTTTTTGAATCGGATGCATAGTCTCCTCCCGACTTTGTGGAGCAAATTACTTTTCACCTTCAAGTATCGTACCAAGATTCAATGTTTGCACAAATCCATACATGTTAATGAGTTGTTCGCTGAGGCGACAAGGGAGAAGTTTGACCCTCGCTTCAATAGTACTTCTCAATCCAGGGTTTTGTTGCTCATGTCTCCCTTTCATGACGTCAAGGCCAGCATTAAGTTCATATTCCTGAATTGTCATCTGATCACCACAAATACTCATAGAGGATTCCACAGTCCAAATTCTGCGAGGCATTCCTTCACTACGGCTATTAGTAGTAGACATAGGACATGCTAGGCTACAATGCAAGCATCCTTCACACAACAAATATCCATGCAACTGTTCATGCATTCCTTTTCACGTACGTCTATGACAAAGACTTCCTTCAAGATTTCCTTAAGCTATGGTGAATTTTATGAACACTTTGCATATCGTTGTTGAGGAATTGTCGATTTCCTTGTGGGACCTATGTGGATTGCATAGACTATCCATATGTGGAGATTTCTACGATGAAATTATCCCCTCTACCAAAGAGTTCTCTGTCGTCGACAGTTGCACCACCTGTTTGCAAGCACATATTCTTAACACACCATGGACTCCTTCAGGACTCTCAGATGGTATAACTTCATAGTCCTTTAGAAGATAGTTTCTTAGCAAAGCCATTCAATTTTCATAAAATCTTGGCCCTTCCATCCATCAATGTTCATAATACTTGCCTCCAAGTCGTCAAGACCCGAGCCTAGCAAGCACTACTCTCATATATCCAAGAGTCAAGAAAACTCCCATTTTCAAATAGTAATTTAAGCTTCTTTGTTTACGGTACTTCTGTGAAACACGATCTTTTCGCCATTGCAGCACGGAAAAAAGGGAATGCATTGATGAGGTGAATGGTCTTCAAGTTCAAATCTTTAGATGGCCAAACAACAAGATGAATTGAAGAATCGTGCCACAATGAAAAGTCTATTGATTCATCACTCCAAGACGCCAAAGGGAACTTGACTGGTGAGAGAGACAAGATCCCAAAGCTTGAACACAGTCCGTATTTATCTGAAAAAGAGACTGAGTCTTCGAAAACATGGAAGCACTTCTTGAAGACTCAAGATGAAATTTGACAACTTTCGATTTGTCTGCCTAGGCACCTAGTAGTTAGCATTTTCTTTTCTTTTTTTTTTATGTTTTCTATTGCTTCGATTTTATTTAATGTAAAAGAATATTATACGAAATAAGGATGTCCTTTTGAAATTCGCCTTGTGTATTTTCTTGAAGCATTCTCTTTCTTATGTTTACATTGATCTCAATCATGAACAATCGCAATTCACGTCACATAATCAATTGAAACTTCAAGACTTGTTCAATTTGGAGTTAAAATTGGCTAACTTTTAAAGCATAGTAGGTCCTTCTCCTCCATTTCCTTTTTTTTTTTTTTTTTTTTGTCGTGGAGAAGCGACAGAACATGACATGGTTGTGTTTCTTGCTACCACAACATCAAGCTTGTGTGAAACACCACCGTCTGGAGGGTTTTGCTCTATTTGTCGACAAATTTTTTTTCAAGCCGCGGTCATTGGGAGTGGATGTAACATTAGACATGGCTTCACACTCGAACAACTGGGTATTTCTTAAGTCCATTTGAACATGATCATGTGGTGGTACTGTTAGAATTGGTGACCGTCAAGCCAATTGTTAGCTCATCTAAACGATCTTTAGTCAATAAAATGTTAATATTAAGAATTGTTCTTTGGCCATCTTCATCTTATGCTTAACATAATATTTGTATGCATTTAGTTGAAGCCCTTAGATCATAGTGCTACGGGGTTGGGTTGCTCATATGATGGCTACCATGAAACCAACTTCTATGGTTTGATCTAAAATGTTTCAAGTCGATGAATCAGTCGAGACGGGGCATCAACTATGATTTCTTAGAGACTTTTGCACTAAGTGATGTGTTCATATGATGATTGTCGTGTTTCATAGACAAAGACGTATGACGTCTACGCACTTTAGTGGATGCTTGATAAGGAGTTATCAAGTTCACTGAACTGGCCTGTAGGAGATATTATATGGAAGCCTTGTGGGGCATGATCGGTATGACTTGATTCTCCTTTTTTACGATAGTGCATTAAGTGGTCCTTTGACTTGAGGTTCCACAGTAACCTTGTGCATAGGATGGCTAGGACTTGATCATGTGTGACACAGCTATGGTTTCTTCTATAGTTGTTAAAAAGCCATGTTTCAAACATAGTCAGAGGATGCATAGAGGTTTGTGAGTTCCAAGATAGGATCCACCGTTCATTGTGTTCTCCAAAAATTCGTTGCCACGGTAGTTGATCAAATAGGAAAGGAATTTCCTATGTTGATAAATGAGTAGCACAAAGTGTAGAGTTGATACATAGATATCAAAATCCAAGATGGGAACCGATTGCAATTCCTTGCCCTAGACTTCGATCGAGAGCTCATCTTGATGGAAGGACTCTATTTGCATGGAACTCGTAACTTACAGATTTACGTAGATTCACCTATACTCTAGTGTCATGGACTACTGCTAGGTGGCCACCCATGGTAACGGGTACCCTCCAATTAAGGACTTAATTGAAGGTGATTAATTATGATATGATCTAATTAATCTAATGCAAATAACTTGCTAATTAAATTGTATATGTGATACAAGCCCAAGTCTAGCTGAGTAGTGAACCGAAAGGGTCACACACAAATCCATGATGGAATTCTTGAAAATAATTAATTGGATTAACTATGGAGAAGATGAAGAAGCAAAGTTCAATTTGTCTTCTTATGAAGAAGCGAAGTTGGACTTGTCTTCTTGAAGAAGCAAAGTTCGATTTGTCTTCGTAAAAACGAAGAAGGAAAGTTGGATTTGTCTTCTTAAAAGTCGAAGAAGCAAAGTTGGATTTGTCTTTTTAAAAAAGAAGAAGCAAAGTAGGATTTGTTTTCTTAAAAGACGAAGAAGCAAAGTTGGATTTGTCTTCTTGAAAGACGAAGAAGCAAAGTTAGATTTGTGTCTTCTTAAAAACAAAGAAGCAAAGTTGGATTTGTCTTCTTAAAAGATGAAGAAGCAAAGTTGGATTTGTCTTCTTGAAGACGAAGAAGCAAAGACAAACTTGTCTTCATAAGATGAAGAAGCAAAGTCGAACTTCTCTTCTTAATATGACAAAACAAGTTTGTCATTTTATAAGAAAGAAGAAGCAAAGTTGAACTTCTCTTCTTAATATGACAAAACAAGTTTTTCGTATTGGAAGAAGGAGAATCAAACTTGTCTTCCTCTTTGCAAGATGAAAAAGCAAAGTTGAACTTCTCTCCTTAATATGACATAACAAGTTTGTCATTTTGTAAGAAGAATAATCAAACTTGTCTTCCTCTTTGCAAGAAGAAGAAGACAAGTTGAACTTGGGTTCTTCAATGGAAGGTCTATAAATAGGAGACCTTTTCCATTTAAAAGAATGATTGAGAATCCTTGGAAATTCATTGCTACCTTTGCTCCTTTGCTCCCTTTTCTCTTTTGCTCTCTTGCTCTATTGCTCTCTTGCACTTGTTCAAGTCTCGACGAGAAACAAGTTTCTTGTCTTCTCCGTTGATCAATCGTTGATCTACCAAAAATCCTCTAATGCCTACTAGCATAGGGTTATTGGAGATTCCATCATAGGTGATGTGTACGATCTTTAGAGGGAAGACATATGTGTTCCTACCGTGAACAATGATCGAAACGATTTTACCGTACCGAAGGACTACTAGCCATTTTCTACTGATTGCTTATATGGGGATCGTTCTTGAGAACGTTTACGTCATCTACATCAACCGACGGACACCAAGGTTAGTATCCTAAACCATTCAATTGACTCCTTTATGCATGAGATCCGCGTCGTAGTAGCAACGAGATGGGCGATTTGATCGCTAATTACAATATTGTATTGTAATTTAAAATCTAATTTCTGCTGCGTTTAATGTCTTGAGGTCTATACAAAACTAACAGCGGTATCAGAGCCCGGTCATGCAAGTCCATTGAATATATTTTGGTTTGATGAGATTTAATCGGATTAAATTACTTAAGTATTTAATTTTATGTGTTAATCTCTTGATGTGTTGAATTTAATTTTTGGGGCATATTTCAATTGTTGAAATTTGATCCTATGGTATTTCGCCTTCCGCCTACATGGTCGGATTTACCTTCCGCCTACATGGTCGGGTTTAATCTTCCGCTACATGGTCAGATTTTTCTTCCGCCTACAATGTCGGATTTTATGGTCATTGTTGTATATTCTCCTATTTTTCTTATTATTCTAAATATTTTGAAATTGTTAAAAATATTAGTTTTCTTATATAAATTTGGATATAAAATTGACAAAGAAAATTGGTTTTTCACTGTCAATTTGATTAGTGAAATTCAAAATTATTCCTAATATGATTAGGACTATTATTTGGAAAGTCCAAATATTTAATTCTGAAGAGAATATCAATTTTCTAATTGTATTTTGAATACACAAGTTCAAGGAAGAAGACTTGGTTTTTTCTTCAAATGTTGAGGAAGAGAATTTTGTTTTCTCTTGCAAAAAATTGGAAGAGGAAAACTTGGTCTTGTCTTCTCAAAAGTCATATTTCTCTTGCAACTTGATTAGGAAAAACAAGATATTTTCCTAATGATTAGGGTTATTACTTGGAGAGTCTAAGTTAATTTGAAATCTATGAATCGAGTGCCCATAAATTAAATTCAATTTCAGTCCATGAAAACATCATGTGAAATAACATATGAGATTAAATTCTTTTGTTGTACTAGATACACACACACATATATATATATATGATATATATCATTTTGCATGTATAATATATGATGCATATATATGATGCATTTATATGATAAATATATTGGAAGATCATAGAGCCTTTAACCATTGATTCACCACGGGCTCGGTGATTGGGCTCATGACCATCCAACAGGGACATGCTAGGTTCAGATCCCTTATATGCTTGTTTATGTGTCTTTAGTTTCCATATGTACACGATATATATGTAAATATACATGATAAACAAGCAACTAAGAATAACATTTTGCATTTCTCTGCCGTAAACCTGCATTAATTAGACTCCGAGTCTAATTGGCCTTCCACTAGTCCTTTGACGTATGCAGGACCCTCCCACATACTTAAGAACTCTGTCAGACCACAGGCTTGCCAAACCATATCCAATATGGCATACTAGGACGTGACTTTTAGAAAATGCCATGTGCTTCAACCTGGCAACTTTCCAAGTCCATGTCCAGTCGGGTCAAAGTAATTTGGTGAAAATCCGATCGATCTCAGTCCAACGAGGCTCAATCTCTTCCTTTATCAAAGACCGTTCAAACTTGGTTCTTTCAGGAAGCATTTCATTAAGAATCCCATTCTCAACTGGATGCTCAATAACTCCCACTTAACACACGCCCTTTTGATTCAATCGAAAAAAGTTAATTTTGCAACCAATTTTGATTCATGACCTCAAATCTAATTCCCCAAACTTTACAAAGTCCTTGTACTTGTGAACCCCCTTCTGGTCATGTGTATTCAGCGACCTATAGTTGTCTAAATGAATCCCATCCAATAGACTATTTGCAAGCCTACTTTATTCAAAGAAGAGCTTTTACGAGCTTTTCCTTCCTCAAAAAGACTAGTAAGTTTAGTCGATTCAAATCATCTACCGCTACTAGACTCTTTGAATCTTCTAACTTATTCATCTTTAATTGGAGAAAAATGCTCTAGCTTTTATGGGTGCCAAATTCGTAAGCAGATATTGATTTATCCATTTCGATCATTTGATTTTGAGTATTCATAATCTATTTATGGGATAGTTTTGGGAACTTATGTATAACCTCTACCAGACATGAATCACAATTCAATGTCAAATAAAGTAATTTATTGATCAAAAATAGATCTTTTTGTCCAACAAAAGAATACACTCTTCATCATGCTAAGTTACACAATTCCTATGAAAACCTATCCTAATATGACCATAATCAACAAGCCTACCTAGTTTCTAGTGTTCACAGAAATAGTCCAGCCACTGTTGAATCCTAGAACTGTCTTGGCTTTCTACTCCTTATCATCATCTACAAACCATTCGGAGATTATGATCAAGCCGGTATCCAATACCAAAAAGAGTAGAGTAATCATGTCAATACTTAATTCAAATTTTGCCTTCATTGGATAGGAATTTGGGACACTTCATCTTCCAATGGCCCTCTTCACGTCAGTGAAGGCATACATTGATTGTAATCTTTGACTGCCAAACCTTTTTCCTCTTTCCATTACCTCTGCCCTGCATTGTAATATGAACAACAGTCGAAGTGCTAACAGCAATCGATGTTTCCTCAACCTTCTTCCTCTTTTGGCATTTGGCACCCTTGCGTTTTGCTGCAGAGGTTGAAGCTTCTTTTACTAGTACCCTCGGCGCCGATTTTTCAATCATTGTCTCGTACTAAACCAGCATGTTCATCAACTCATGAAGATCTTTCTCAAGCTCATTCATGTGGTAATTGATGATGAACGGTTCGTACGAGGGAGGAAGAGACTAAAGGATCATGTCTATGTACATCTCTTTTTTAAGATCAGCTTTGAGGTTTTTGAGCTTTTCCACAAGAGACAACTCATCACTCCTGTTGTTGTACAAACGACCCTTCTATCATTTAAGCCTTGAAGAATGGCCTTGTTGCGGCATACCTCAGTACGCCGGTTAGGGACCACATAGAGTTGCTGCAAATGATGCATAATCGAGCTAACATCATCCATCCTTTCGTACTGCTTCTATATCTCGTTTACCATCGAGGCTAGTACGACATCGCGGGCTTGCCGGTCGTCGTCCTTCAACTTCTCGAACGCCAAGCATTCTTCAATTGTCTACCCCTCCGGCAAGGCCTAAGGAATTTTTCTATCCAGAATATAAGCTTGGTTTTGGAAATCTAAGATTATTTTAAGATTTCGCAGTCAGTCAACGTAATTGGTTCCATTAGCTTATTAGCCTCAAGTACAGGCGCTAGTGGATTCTTAGACATCTACAACATGTATAAACAGAAAATAATAAGCGGATAAAGTAATATTAAATATATGTTAAGACTTGGTCTTTAGTCTTTAAACCTACCCATCACTCTCAAATGGGGTTCCGGGAAATCATTTCCTAGTGGCTTGAGGTCCACAAGCGAAATTCTCCATACCCTAATTTTACAATTCGCATGGAAAATAACCTTGTGGGAGGTAGCCTTTACCATTCTCATTCCATGAGATCCGCAAGATATTTTGCCTCACCTTTTCACATGATCTCGAGGACTCCAAGTGAATCATGCTACTCGACGTTAGGCCCGATCCATTAACCAAATCATAGCACAAACCATAGTCCCCCCACGACTCGTGCGACAGGAAAACGGCCGTGTATTCACTTTATTCATGATAATAGTGCAGTTTTATTCCATTCCAAATGTGCCACGACTCGTGAGACCATACTCATGCGAAACTAGCTTACTCACTACATTACTGTGGATGGAAGGCTTGAAATTTAACTTAGTTAATTTCCATTATAGGCCTAATATTTAACTTGATCCAATCAAGTTGGTGTTGTCATTAAAGATTTTAGACCAAGACCTCGTCACATTATACGTGTTTTGCATGCTTCGTATGGACAAATATATAAAACATCCATCAAACACATGGCATGCAAAATAAAGCCTAATACGTCCCTGTTGGATGATCACAAGTCAAAACCTATGCGATCCACTGAGCCGATAGTGGATCTATGACTAATCTAAGGGTTGGCCGTATACTATTACAAGTTTATAACCCATTAACATCATAATGGCCTTGCCTCTTCATCACCAGGACCTCCATCTTACGGACCTCCATGGGCTCCAATGTCTTGGGCCTCCGTCATTTTACAATTATTTATAACATAAAAGTAAAACCTCACATCTACCTACCATCATTAAAACTTAAAATAGAAACCCCGACCAACGGCGGGAGGAGTACATAAGTAGATGGAAGAATGCCTTATTATTCTAAGGAAAAAAATGAAAGAGAGGAATTAAAGAGGCACGCAGGCCCTACCCAACAAAATTAAACCATACATACAGTTCGACTTTGTGATCATCCATTCGTTAATCCAGTTAATGCACATTAAAGCACATACACAACAGCATACATGCTACCAAAACCACAATATCCCATATCATAATAATAAAATGCAGAAAAATGCATATGAAAATTCCACATTCAAAATGTCGGATAATTGGTGCAATCTTTGAAAAATATTTTTGTTGGAAAACCATTTTCCTATATTAACAAGGTAATGTTAATTAAAAAAAGGGAAATCCAATTTCAACAAAAATTTTTTAAAAAATATCCCAAGTCAATCTTGTTTAGAAAATTATAGAAAAATACAAAAATCGAATTTTTTTGGAAAAAAACGACAACATGACAAAAAACAGAAAAATGGCCCAATCGTCCGGCCAGGCCTGCCCGCACGCGAAGGCTACCCTGCATACCCGCACAGCATGCGAGCACATGCTTGTTGCCGCATGCGCGCAACATACTAGTGCGCGCGCAATACACCATGGTGCACCCGCATGCACGTGAACAGGCCCTCGCTTACGCGCACTGGCAAAGAGACGCGTAGGCTCTCGCCCGCTCGCGCCCGGCCAGCAAGCAGAACACACCGCCTACCTCCGTTTTTCTCGTCCTGTTAATTTTCCTTCAATTATTTCTTAAACACATCAAAACACCAATTTCAGAATATATTCAAAAGTCCAAAATTCCAAGGATCCAACATTCAATGTAAAAATTATGCATATGCATAGATCTACATACTAACATGCTCATAAATGAGAATCATGCCAACCAAAGCATAGAAAACGCATATAGCATGGTCATAACACGTGTAGCACAAATAATTCTAGGCATACAACTGAACCCGGCTCTGAATCAATTGAAAGTGTGGATCGACCGGGGAGACACGAGTGGAAGCGTGCAGAAAACTAAGGAATTAAAATGGAAAACGCAAAATAAAACATGCTATGCCATAGATCAAGGGGTGGACCTTCTGTTCTCCTAGGCTTTTGGTGTACTTCATGTAATATAGAAAAAATGACAATATACATGAAAGGCCATAGACTTAAAGAAAGGTTGCAAGAAATGTAAATAGAATTTACCGTGGAGTTTTCTTGAACCGCTACACGCATTTCTTTGGAATTCCACCATTACTGCTCAATGGAGAGCACCTATTGAGAGATCCACACTATTCACTGGAATGTCACATTCCTAGTGCTAGAAAGAAAACGCTCAAGGGAGAAGAGTTTATCAACACAAATGTTATTGAATTAACGAAGTTGATAATCTTGTTAGAAACAAGAAGAACTCAGAGAGTCCTTTGAGAGAGGAGAGGGATAGCACGAGAAAGAAAGGAGAGAAGGGAGAGCAGCGGCCACCACCAAGGACTGGTGTGTGTTAGTAGGTATTTATGAGTAACCTAGTTACTTAACCTACAAGGAGTCACATATACATGCAACTCCCAAGGAGTTGGACCTAGTTCAACCTGTCTAGGATCAATCTCAACCCTCCATCTCTAATCCTCCAAGATTAAATGTCATCCATCTGTTCTCTTCGGCTTTATGGACCGGACCTATTTAAATCTAATTTAAATAGTCCATAGGTCCAGTGGACTTTATTAAATCTTGTTTAATATAACAAGCCCAAATGAATAATTCATCCTTTTAATATGATTCAAAAGGAAAAACCCAATTTCTCAAATTCATAAATTCAATTTATGAATCAAGCCCGATTAATCCAATTAATCAATAAAGGCTTATATCACAAGAAATTAATTTAATCCATTAAATTAATTATAGATTAATTCCTTTCACTTCTAGGAATCATGTATGACTCTTTAGGTTCACCCTCAACTAGACTTGGGCCAATTCCCGATTATCCCATAACTAGAATTCATTTGTCCCCATTGGTGGTCGTCTAGCAAAGGTCCAGGGCACTAGAGACTAGGTGAAAATACGACGTGAACATTTAGGCTACCGAGTGCATACGAGTATGGTCCTTACATCTACTGTCTCCCGGTCATAGTCTAGGGCATGGAATCGGGTGGCGGTCCCCATCCTGGACTAAGGCAACTATATGTAGAACTCGAGATCCTTATTTACCCTACTGAAATCTCACGGAGAACCCTCCCCACTAACTCAGTGGTTGTGGCCACAGACTCTTAGGCTAGAATAGGTCTTAGAGTGTATAAGAGACACTACCGTCATAATATTGACGGGAGATGCATCCTTTCTTGGAACACACCATCATCACTACACATTTTGATTACACTAGATAGGGCTTATAACGACCATGTCATTTTTTACTGAAGCTGCTCGTCAAATGTAAGATTCAAGCAGCGTGTTCATGTGACTGTCATGGTTGCTCAAATTCGAGGACTAATCTCTTACTATCAAAGCCAGAAATTCCAGTTATACCGATCAAGCTCCTACAGGATTTCATATGACCATTCCCCTGAGCTACCTCAATTCGCCGACTGCCTAACCGGTCAACTGACTAAGATCGCATTGATGACCTACGTCTCTCCCCAATGTAACATGGTCCTGATCCTTAGTGCAAGTCTCTCTCGGATCCTCGATGCCCTATCTCAAGGTCCTCGACTTGGAGCATTTCAGGGCGATCCACAGAAGTTCGTTTCATGAACGCCAACCTATGCGCAGTCCAACTTCTTGAATTTACATGTCTGGTCTGTGGGCGTTGGTTGTGACATTTTGAATTTACATGTCCGCTCTGTGGGCGTTTGTTGTGGTCTATCACGGAGATTCTTTGGGGTAGGCTGACAATTTGGAGAAGTCGGAGGTTGTCTTTAGCCCTAATGTGGTATCAGAATAGCAACAATCAGTGGTTGATATTCCTAACGCCTTGGGCCTTGGGCCTCCGTCGTTTACAATTATTTATAACATAAAAGTAAACCTCACATCTACCTACCATCATTAAAACTTAAAATAGAAACCCCGACCAACGGCAGGGGGGACTACATAAGTAGAGGCAAGAATGCCTTATTATTCCAAGGGAAAGAAATGAAAGAGAGGAATTAAAGAGGCACGCAGGCCCTACCCAACAAAATTAAACCATACATAAAATTCTAGGAGTTTGTGATCATCCATTCGTCAATCCAGTTAATGCACATTAAATCACATATACAACACCATACATGCTATCAAAACCACAATATCCCATATCATAATAATAAAATGCAGAAAAATGCATATGAAAATTCCACATTCAAGATGTCGGATAATTGATGCAACCCTTGAAAAATGTTTTTGTTGGAAAACCATTTTCCTATATTAACAAGGTAATGTTAATTAAAATAGGGAAATCCTATTTCAACCAAAATTTTAAACAATATCCCAAGTTAATCCAGTTCAGAAAATTATAGGTAAATACAAAAATCAATTTTTTTTGGAAAACGCGACGAAACGACGAAAAATAGAAAACTGACCCAATCATGCGGCCAGGCCTGCCCGCACACGCAGGCTCCGTTGCCTGCCCGCACAGCATGCGAGCACATGCTTGTTGCCGCATGCGCGCAACACACTAGTGCGCGCGCAGCAGGCTAGTGTACACCCGCCTGCATGTGAACGGGCCCTTGCTCACGCGCGCTGGCCAGGAAACGCGCAGGCTCTCGCCCACTCGTGCTCGGCTAGCAGGAAGAACACACTGCCTACGTCCGTTTGTCTCGTCCTGTTAATTTTTTCTGCAATTCTTTCTTAAACACATTAAAACACCAATTTCAAAATATATGCAAATATCTAAAATTCCAAGGATCCAACATTCAATGTAAAATTAAGCATATGCATAGATCTATATACTAACATGATCATAAATCTAGAATTAATTTCTCTCCTGAAATTAATTCTAGATTAATTCCTTTCACTTCTAGTGAATCATGTATGACTCTTTAGGTTCACTCTCAGCTAGACTTGGGCCAATTCCCAATTATCCCATAACCAGAATTCATTTGTCCCCACCGGTGGTCGTCTAGCAAAGTCCATGGCACTAGACACTAGGTGAAAATACGGCGTGAACATTTATGCTACCGAGTACATAACGGGTACGGTCCTTACATCTACTATCTCTCATAAACATGTTTTCACTTTTGTATAGATTTTCGTAATAAATATGAATATCTTTATATTTGATGCCCCCTCAAGGAGGTGGGCCCCAAACGAGTTGCCCAGCAGGTAAAACCTAGCTGGGCTAGGGGCAAGGTCTATAGCCCATAAGGCTACATTGTCTTTACTAAACTAGTAGACCCAAGAAGATAGCCCATTTTAGCAAGCCTAGTCAGCATACACCAAGGACTTCACACCATACAACTTGCTGACACGTGGGGCATAACATATTAGAAGATCTCTAACAAATTCTCGAAGACCCAGCTGGAATCCGCATTTTACTCAGCAAGTGATAGATTTTTGGAAATATAGGTTGACCTGGCAAGATTGAGTAAAACAGTCTTATCTCAGTCAATATTTATCCAAATCACAAATGGTTTTTTCGAGAAGATAGTTGACTCTTTAACTGCCCTCTGAATCCGGCTCCACAGTCGTCCGTAAAATAACCCTTTGAGCACTCATTTGAAAGGTAATATTTTTCTACTTTGTAGTTACGCTATCACTCATTTTCTCTCTACTTTTAAGCTATCTTAAGCTCATTTACACATGATTCATTACTTCATTCACACTTTCCCATTATTCTCCGTTAGTTCCAAGTTTCCCATTTATTTCATTCAGCAAGAACATGAAACGCAATGTAGCGTGTGTATCGTCCCGGGAGGAGCTGAATGCGGTAGTGCGATATAAAATAAAAATATGAAATTAAGCATGCTTTCTACAGAAAACGTAAACACACGTTCAACGGGTGTTCCCTTGAACCTCCCGGGTGTTTAGTGTATCTCATGATTAAACTGAAAGAAATCAGTGGATCGTCCCGGGAATTGCGCGAATGCGGAAGCGCGATATAAAATAACATACAAAAATTAAAACATGCTTTTAATAATAAAAGAACACGCTCAAGTGGTGTACCCTTGAGATTCCCGGGTGTTCGGTGTATCTCATGATTAAACAACATGTAAAGAAATCATGGAGGCCATAGAGTTGAAAATAAAGAGAGATGAAAAATAAAACGAGACCTACCCGTTGTCGTTTTCGTCTTCAACGGCTACACGCGTTGTTCCCCATTTTGTACCGAGATCTCGTTCTTGAGACCCTCCAAATCATGACACACGATCCACCCACGTATCTTGCACGTCGTGCTAGCAACGAACAAGTGTATATTTTGGAGTGGATGAATCAACAACACGTTATCAATTAACGGTATTGATTCATCTAAGTTCTAATGTTCCAAGAACAAAAGAACTAGAAAATATTTTTCTTGGAGAGTGGAGAGAGACAGGGGAGAGAGGCCGAAATTATGTGTGTGTTTGTGTGTGTGTTGGAATTTCATCATCGTTGAAAAAGTTGGAAGCTAGAGGTATTTATAGAGGAGGAGTTTAATCCTCTTTAAACTCCTACTCTAAGAACTCTAATTTGTCTAGGATTTTGACCTAGTCAAAGTCCTAGTCAAACTAGTGTTTGACCTAGTCAAACAAATCCTAGCCTTCCATCTCCCCTTTCCATCTCAACCGTTGATTTTAATTTAATGGAATATTTAAATCCCATTAAATATTCCAAAAGGCTAAAAAATAAATATAATAAATAAATATTAATATTTATTGTAAGCCCATTAAATCAACCCTTTAATAAATCCTATTTATTAATTTAATTCCCTTTATCAAATAGAAGGAATTAATTTTCTCCAAGAAAATATAGGACCCGATGAAATCTAATTTTAATCATTCCTTTACTCCAATATTTAATTCCAAATTAAATACTAAGTGTGTGTGGATAGTGTGTGACTCTTTAGTTCACCTTTGAGCTAGACTTGGTCGGATTCCTAGAATCCGTTCGTTACCATGGGTGGCCATCTAGCAACGGTCCATGGCACTAGAGACTAGGTGAAATAATTGGGGATGAACATTTAGGCTCTAACAGTACACTTGTCCTTCTGTCTTCGTCTCATCACTTAGAGTCTAGGGCACGGAAAAAGCAGGTACCCATTTTTGGACCTAAGTGTTGGTCTGTCCTTACTAAACGCCGCAAGGGAAACCTTCCCTTCTGTTCAGTTACTGTGGCCACAGATTTAGGGACAAGACACAGAGCGTACATGAGACTCAACTGTCAATACCTTTTGACAGGAGACAGATCCTTTCTTGGAAAAATACTTTCACTCTGTACACCCGAGCTGCACTAGACATGGCTTATGACTACTCAAGAGTATTTTGGCAATCTCTCACCATATCTAAGATACAGACCTGATGCACAAGTGAACTCAGCAGTTCATCAAGTCAAAGGACTTGGCCTGTACCATTGGAACCGGGAATACACGTCATACCTTGCTGACCATACTCAAGGTCCTCCATAAGACGGTTCCCGCGAGTCACCTCAGTCAGCTGCTTCCTAGCATGCTGACCCACTAACACTACTTAGACGACCTTCGCCCTTCGATGAAATACGACAGCAGATGCTTAGTGCAAGTCTAAAAGGGAATCCCGGTACCCATTTTCGGGATTTCTTGACTTAGAGATTTCCGGACTGATTCGGTAAGACTGATTTCATGGACCTACCTCCAAGCGTAGTCCCAATCCCCGAAATCGATTCTCAGTCCGTGGGCTTTGTTTGCGTAGTGAACAGAAATGTAAATGCAGATATAAGTGAATGTAAACAAAGTATTGCCATATGAATTTTCACTTCTTTATTCATAAATGTTTTTATCAAACACTAGAAATTGTCGAGACATAGGTTACATATTCCTACCATAATTGGCTTACATAGTCACCTATTCTAACAATCTCCCACTTGACCTTTAAAGCCAATCGCCCATATGTCTAATCCCCATCTTCTCAAGATGTTGCGTATGAGCACTCTGCGACATAGGCTTTGTCAGCGGATCTGCTGTGTTGTCTGCTGAGTTGACTCGGTCCATCCGGACGTCACCTCTTCCTACCACTTCTCTAAGAAGATGGAAGCGTCTAAGAATGTGTTTGGAACGGTGATGAGATCTCGGTTCCTTTGCTTGCGCTATTGCTCCATTGTTATCACAGAAGATGACAACAGGCTCGGCGATGATAGGCACCACACCCAACTCTTGGATGTAGTTTCTCATCCAAACCGCTTCCTTAGCAGCTTCTGAAGCTGCTATGTATTCAGCCTCTGTGGTGGAGTCAGCAATGGTTGGTTGCTTGGAACTTTTCCAAGCTACTACTCCTCCATTGAGTTTGAATACGTACCCCGATTGAGACTTGGCATCATCGTCATCAGACTGGAAGCTAGCATCGCTAAAGCCTTCCAGAATTAGTTCTCCATTGCCATAGACTAGGAACATTTCCTTAGTCATCCTTAGGTACTTAAGGATGCCCTTAACAACATTCCAATGTGCCTCTCCTGCGCAGGACTGATATCTGCTTGTTACGCTCAAAGCGTATGCAATATCAGGCCTAGTGCAGTGGACCGCATATTGGATGCTACCTACGGCAGAAGCATAGGGGATGACTTTCATCCATTCAAGATCCTCATCAGTCTGTGGGGACTGTTTCTTGGACAACTTGATCCCATGCCTCATGGGAAGGAATCCTCGTTTGGAGTTGTCCATTCGATATCTCTTTAGGACTTTCTCCATATACGAGTTTTGGGTGAGTCCTAACACCCTTTTAGATCTGTCCCTGACAATCTGGATGCCTAGGATGTAGGAGGCTTCTCCCAAGTCCTTCATGGAAAACTGGGTTGACAACCATGCTTTTGTGTTTTCCTAACATTTCTAACGTCATTACTGTTAGAATAGGTGACCATGTAAGCCAATTTTGGCAGGAATATGTAACCTATGTCTAGACAATTTCAGGTGTTTGATAAATCATTAATGAATAAAAGAAGTGAATTTCATTTGGCATCACTTTGTTTGTGTTCACTTATATTTGTTTTCCATATCTGTTCACTACGCAAACAAAGCCCACGGATTGAGAATCAATTTCGGGGACTGGGACTACACTTGGAGGTAGGTCCATGGAATCAGTCTTCCCGAATCAGTCCGGAAATCTCCAAGTCAAGGAATCCCGAAAATGGGTACCGGGATTCCATTTGAGACTTGCACTAAGCACCTGCTGTCGTGTTTCATCGACGGGTGACGAGGGTCGTCTAAGCAGTGTTAGTGGGTTAGCATGCTAGGACGCAGCTGACTGAGGTGACTCGCGGGAACCGTCTTACGGAGGACCTTGAGTATGGTCAGCAAGGTATGACGTGTATTTCCCGGTTCCAGCGGTACAGGCCAAGTCCTTTGACTTGAGGAATTGCTCAGTTTACCTGTACGTTAGGGCTGTATCTTAGATATGGTGAGAGATTGCCAGAATTCTCTTTGGTAGTCATAAGCCATGTCTAGTACAGTTCTGGTGTACAAAGTGACAGTAGTTTCCAGGAAATGATCTGTCTCCTACCAATAGGTATTGACAGTTGAGTCTCATGTATGCTCTGTGTCTTGTCCCTAAAATCTGTGGCCACAGTAACTGAACAGAAGGGAAGGATTCCCTTGCGGCGTTTAGTGAGGACAGACCGACACTTAGGTTAAAATGGGTACCTGCATTATCCGTGCCCTAGACTCTAAGTGATGAGACCGAAGACAGAAGGACAAGTGTACTGTTAGAGCCTAAATGTTCATCCCTGAATATTTCACCTAGTCTCTAGTGCCATGGACCGTTGCTAGATGGCCACCCATGGTAACGGAAGGA